>SKCR01033722.1:0-82991 GCA_019454045.1 Zanthoxylum bungeanum
ATTGCCGAGTGAGAGCCTTTTGTTAAATGATTGCTACATTGTAACTAGATGTGTAGCAAATATTATATCTTTTTTTGTATTAGATACAGAAGGTTATCATGTTAATATTAAGAACTGTTCTTTGTATTTATATGATAGACGTAATATTCAGATCCTTGTTGTCCAAATGAGCATGGAGATATTTTGAATACTAGGATTAATAAACAAAATTTACCTGTAGTTAATAATATTGAACTATGACATATGAGGCTAGGTCATATAGGCTTGAAATGCCTGACCCAATTGGTTAGGAATGGTTTGATATCAGATCTCACCATTTAACCCTATCCAACTTGTGAATCATGTATTCAAGTTAAGATGACCAAACCCCTATTTTCTGGTGTTGGACATTGCGCCACTAACTTACTGGAACTCATACATTCTAATATGTGTGGTCCACTAAGTCAGACTGCTGACATTGGTTATTTGTACTTCGTTACCTTTACCGATGATCTATCATGGTACGGTTATGTCTAACTCATGAGACATAAATCGCAAACTTTTTAAAAGTTCAAAGAGTTCCATTATGAAGTAGAAAAACAGACTGGTCAATATATTCAATGCCTTCGATCTGATCGAGGCGGTCAATATATGAGTAGTGAGTTCGTGGATTATATAAAGGAGAATGAGATTCTCGCTCAATATACTCATCCAGGTACTCCACAGCACAATGGAGTGTATGGGAGGATAAATCAAATTTTATTGGATATGGTTCGATCTATGTTGAGTTTTACATATTTGCCTTGTTATTTATTGGGCTACTCTCTTTTAACAGTTGCACATATTTTGAATAAGATTCCTTCAAAATCTGTTCCTATGACTGCATATGAGATATGGACCGGTAATAAACCAAATCTTAATTATTTTAAAGTTTGGGGTTGTCCTGCCTATGTCAGGATGGCTCAGCAAGATAAGTTTTCACCTCGAGGGCAAAAGTTTAGGTTTGATGGATATCCTTCGAACACAAAGGGATATATGTTCTATATGTTAGGGTTTTACAGGGAATTACCGGGTTAGCGCAGCGAAATGCGGAAAATCAGAATTTTCCGATTTCAAAAATTTTTCTTGGATAAATTAAATAAACTTATTTATTTAATTAACCAATACTTAAAATCTAAAATTTTAACCCAAGAAATCAAATTTCTTTTAATTACCAAGTTGACCCCATAACTTTACATTGTGATCATTTTGGTCCTCAAATTTTCAAATACATATTTAAGTGAATTCAAATCAATCCCAAAATTATTTATACATGTCTAATATATGAAAATACAAATTGCAACCAAAATCCCAAATTTTTTACAATTCCCGAAAGCACCCAGTAATTTCCAAGATTTACAATTTCGTCATTTTTAGTTCAAAACATGTCAAGATCAAATCCAATCAATCCCAAATTTAATATACATCATATATACATCAAATTACATCACATATATTAAAATCCCCAATTTGAAAGGGGTTATGAACCCTAATTTTATAATTACTTCAAATTGACAAAATATACCAAATTAAAAAAATTCAATACTTTAATCCAATATTTACCACACCAAACAAGTCTCACCACCATGAAACAACTCAAGAACAATTCTAGGTTATCAATGAGTGACTAAGCAACTCTAGAATGGCAACATCACCATCAAATGACTAAAAGAGTGCTAATGAACTAATTTCATGCATTCTTTATTAACATACATGCTCATATCTTTCAAACAAGTTCACAACCATTTAAATTACAAACTTAAAGAGTAGAGAAAATTCTAAGCATCACAAGTTGAAGCCTAGATACTTGGAAACAATTTCCTAATTGAAGAAAGTTGGAAATTACTTACAAAATCCAAGAATTTGCTTGTTGTATTTCATTTGTTCTTCAAGTTTTTCTCTGAACTCACTTTGTAATATTTTTGGTAACTTGTTATTATGTCAAATGAAAAACAAAATACTTTTGTATATCACCTCACTTGGCCGAAAATTGAAGAAAGAAAATATTATGATATTTTTCAATTTTTGTTTCCAAAACATGAAATGAAAATTGCTTTAGTTTATTTGTTACAAATGATAACATTTATCATAAAGCAAACTTCACAAGTGAACCAATAGAATCATGCCATTTCCTAATCATAATCATGGTATAAGATATTTAGTTTTTATTAATTAATTATTTAACAATTAAACAATTAAATATTTTAATACAAATATCTTAAATATATGTATTATATTTACATTAAATATCTCAAATACATATATTAATGATATATGTCAAATATAATAATTTGATAATTAATTAATGTGTATTTAATAATATCAAATATTAAATACAAATACACATTAATTAGGAAATGACCATTAGGTCCCTTCACATGTATTTTTCGTTTAACCATTAAATGATTTATAAATAATCATTATTATTCATAAAAGTTGCCCTAATGCTCTACGAGTATATTTCACTAGTGAGACTCTCTAGATTCAGGCATATCCATCACGAAATCAAATTTCGTGTCCATAATCTACCCACCCGAAAATTATGATGAAGACGAATAAACTCTATGAACCATACAGGTCATGGTCATAACATACGTATAATCCCTCCGTCAAAGGTATCCTGATTATTCCAGAGATATAGATATAAACGTCAAATCTCTATAGATATAATCATGTCGACGTTTCTATTAGAAATCCCTTAATAACACTTAGAACTAATTTCTACAGTGTATCACGAGCCCATGGATTTAACAGATTTCTAATTCCATATTGAATACTTATGCTCTGTACACATAACTGACAGATCATTTCTTGATACACACAGGATATCATGAGCATCAGTCCACACCCAACGAACATTCGGAGGTCTAATCTAAATAGATCAGTGACATGACTACCATCTAAGTGTAGAGGATAACTAATATATCCCCAGTGGTATCTCAAGTCAAAGAATCACTATGCTCAGTCAACCCGAGAAGATTCTTGTTGACGTTGGTGTACCATCCACTAAGAATCTTCGGTGAGTCATTCATGTTGACTTTGGTGTACCATCCACTAAATACCTACACGTCTATATGAGTCTCCAAGACTCATGGTTCATTGAGAAATCAGAATCAAAGATTCCAATATATGTCATGTACCAGTCTCAACGGGTTTACTTTACTGACCAAGTAGTGTAAACCTTGACCAGGAACTATCTAAGAATGACAACGTCATGATACAACTCAATGTCTGTTGCGGCACTTTTGCAACAGTATCATAACTGATCATTCTATGGTCTATTACGTTTTTACCATATATAAGAGGATGTTATATAATAGAAACTATTTATTTTATTCATAATAAAATGTTATATTAGTATTTACAGGGAAATACGTAATAAAATTGGCGCTTAGAGCACCAACCTAATAAAATTTCCCACTTCCTCTAGTGCCAATATTGATTGTATCTAATACCCATCGACTCCACATGTTTATCAAATAACTTCGGAGATATGGCCTTAGTAATCGGGTCTGCTACATTATCTTCACTCAGTACCTTGCACATGACAATGTCCCATCGCGACATAATATCTTGAATGATGTGGTACTTTCGTTCCACATGCTTCGACTTCTGATGCACCCTTGGTTGCTTGCGCAATGGCTCCAGTATTATCACAATAGAATGGAATCAGATTCTCGATACTTGAGACTACTCCCAATTATGTGATAAAGTTCTTAACCCATACAGCTTCCTTTGCAGCTTCAGAAGCTGCAATATATTCCGCCTCTATGGTGGAATCAGCTGTCGACCCCTATTTGGAACTCTTCCAATAAACTGCACCTCCGTTAAGGGTAAACTTGAATCCTGATGTAGACTTTCTATCATCAGAATCCGATTGGAAATCAGAATCCGTATACCCATTAACTTGCAGTTCGTTTCCTCTATATATTATAAACTTATCCTTAGTACCTATAAGATACTTGAGGATATGTTTAATGGCCATCCAATGATCATTTCCTGGATTGGACTGATATCTACAAGTCATACTAACTGCGAAGCTGATATCAGGCCTAGTACATAACATGACATATATGATGCTGCCCAAACACGAATGATAAGGCTGATTAGACATTCAAATCTTCTCATCTTCTATTTGTGGACACATCTTCTTCGAAAAATGTAAGCCATGTCTGAACGGTATGTTTGTTGTCTTATAGTTACCAAAATTATACCCTTCTAAGATCTTATCTATTTACGTTGATTGGGATAACCCAATAACCTTCCTTTCTTTATCTCTATAGAGTTTTATGCCTAAGACATAAGAAGTTTTACCCAGGTCCTTCATGGAGAAATTCTTACAGAGGTAAGCTTTGACGCCTTGCATCATCCCGATATCATTCCCAATGATAAGGATGTCGTCAACATAGAGAATTAAAAATACCACCATACTCCCACTAGCCTTCTTATACACACAGAATTCTTCCGAATTCTTGAGAAAACCAGACAATTTGATTATCTCATCGAATCGAAGATTCCAACTTCGTGAAGCCTGTTTAAGTCTATAAATGGACTTCTTCAGCTTGCATACCATGCCCGAGTTCTCACTGGATGCAAAACCTTCTGACTGTTCCATCAAGAAATCCATTTAGAAAAATGGTTTTGACATCCATTTTCCAAATCTCGTAATCATGGTAAGCGGCTATAGACAATAAAATCCTTATAGACTTTAGCATCGTAACTAGAGAAAAAGTTTCATCGTAGTCGACACCAGGTCGCTGCGAGTAACCTTTAGCTACCAGTCGGGCCTTAAAGGGTTCAACATTTCCATCCGGCCCTCACTTCCTTTTGTAAATCCACTTAAAACTAATAGGAACAATTCCTTCAGGAAGCGAAACCAAGTTCCAAACTTGATTCTCATGCATTGAGTCCATCTCGAATTTCACGGCGTCTTGCCAGTTCACGGAGTCAATGTCCAACATCGATTCTCTATAAGTAAAAGGGTCTCTCTCTTCAACTAAGAGAACATCGAGACTCTTTTCTTGTATCAAATACAAGCGTTCATTAGGTTTAGATACCCTTTGTGACCTACATAGTGTGTGTGTTGAATGTTCTTCATCTTCTTGAACTTCAAGTTCCTCCGTTGTTTCATTGGTATCAGGTTGTACTTCATCAAGTTCAACCTGTCTATGATCACCACCTTTAGACAAAAATTCTATCTCTAGAAATTTTGCGAAACGAGCTATGAAAAATTTCGATGCTCGGTATCATAGAAAAAATATCCTTTCGTATTTGAAGGATATCTAACAAACCTAAACTTCTGCCCTCGAGGTAAAAGCTTATTCTACTGAGCCATCCTGACGTATGTAGGACATCCCTAAATCTTAATATAACTAAGATTCGGTTTCCTACCGGTCCATATCTCATATGGAGTCGTATGAACAACTTTGGAAGGAATCTTATGCAGGAGATGAGCGGAAGTTAAAAGAGCATAACCCCATAAGTAATAGGGTAAATCTGTATAACTCAAATCGATCAGACCATATCCAATAATGCGATTTCTCCTCTCTGACACTCCATTGTGTTGCGGAGTGCCCGGAGGAGTATATTGAGTGAGAATCTCATCTCCTTTAAATAATCAATGAACTCTCCACTCATATATTCACCGTCTCGATCATATCTAAGGCATTTAATATATTAACCAGTCTGATTTCAACTTCAATTTCAGAATTCTTTGAACTTTTCAAAGGTTTTCGATTTATGGTTTCATCAGATAAACATAACCGTACCATGACACATCATCGGTAAAGGTAACGAATTAAGAAAAACTACTGTGAGCAGTTTGACTCATGGCACCACATACATTAGAATGTATGAGTTCCAATAGGTCAGTGGCTTGGGTCCAACACCCGAAATAGGGGCTTTGGTCATTTTACCCCGAATGCAAGATCACAAGTTGGATAAGGTTCAATGGTGATATCATATATCAAACCATTCTTAACCAATGGGTTAAGCGTTTCACGTCTATATGACCCAACCTAATATGCCACAGTTTAGTATTATTTATTCAGATTGTTTACATTTATTAATTCCAGTATTAAAAGATATCTTTTGAGGTACGCAATAGTAATGACCATGATCGTTTGGACAACAAAGGATCTAAATATTAATTTCTATCATATAAATACAAAAAAAGATTCTTAATATTTACATTAAATCCTTCAGTATTTAATACAAAAGAGACATAAATATTCGCCACACATCCTGGCACAAAATAGCAGCCATTTAACAAAAGTCTCCCACTGGATAAGGGAATCTCTCGCTATGCCCATTGCAACAGCATCCAGAGAGTCGCCACTCTCCCGAATCGCAACTGCAACTCCCTAGATTTTCAATCGTCTTCTTTCCGTCAACACCTGCAACGTATTGCAAATGTGAATAGGACAATCAGAATTTAAAATCCAATTAGATGTCATAGCTTCACAAGCCAATGAGATATCATAATAGGAAAAATAAAAGTACCTGATGTCGATGCTCTTTTCTTCTTGATCTGGGCAAGGTCGTTTGGACAGTTCATCTTCCAGTGCCGACCTTCTGCAGTGATGGCATTTATCTTCAGAAGCCTATTGGGCTTCACTATCTTAGCTTGCGGAGGAACATTGAAACCTTTCTTTCTTCTTTCTTTTGTCTTCTTCGCCTTCGCCTTGGATTGGGAAGAAGCGGAAAGTGAAGTGGGTTTCGGAAGGCGAGTCATAACTATCTTCTTCAAATCTTCCTCCGCTGTGAGAAGCATCCTATGCAACTCATGGTAAGAGTAGTGAATCCCATTCATGTTGAAGTACATGACAAACTAGTGATACGACACCGGGAGCGAACTAAGTATGACACTCCGTCCCAGAGTTTCATTGCCAGGAAAGTCACTACGTCACAATTGCGCGATCAAATCGATCAAATGAAGCACATACGGGCTCATAGCCTGCCCCTCATCAAGTTTAAATGGAATTGTTCCATTGCAACTCTATGAACCACGACCTATTCCTGGTTCATGAACGATTCGTGAAGAGTTTCATCATGCTATAAGCATCATGCATCTCAAAGTATTGCTTCTTAAGCTCAGAAGAAAGAGAACTAAGTATGTATGATTTAACTCTTAAATCATCATCTTTCCATATGCGGAAAGTATCAACTTCTTCAGATGATGCATATAGAGATATAAAAAGCAGTAATGGACCTTCCAATATGTATCCCAGCTTCTCGGATCCGAGACGATCCTCAAATCCATATCCCAGTCGACAAATTCTCAGAGCCCTTAAGCTTATTTGTATCAAGCATAAGAGCAAAGAAGTTGGCGCATTGGTGCCGCCATCGCAAATCTATCAAATAGATAGCGATAAAATATCAGCAGATTATATAGTTTTATATCATATCATAAAGGCATTAAATAGATCATGGATTTTTTAATCTAAAATTTCCCTCCCACTATTTCATGCAAAATTGTAATCCCCAAACAGAATACAAACATGCGATAATCAAATCATTACATAATAGTGAAAGGTGGACCCCATGAATATATTTCAGCTGTCAAATCTCGATATTTCCGAGCATGTGATGGGAAGGAGACGGCTTAGCCATCACCCGAACCCTGATAAACACTGCAAGTGTGTACTGAAATGACTGACTCACAACACACAATCATATATATATATATATATACACACCACATCATAAACCTGAAACTCATCTATTTCATATCACAAAACTGTACATATAAAAAACTGACATAATATTCTATACATATTCTTGGCCTTATAGCCTATTTTGACATCATCTGACACTGACGACATGGCCCGACTCTGAACTGACATCCGAGTGTGTAATGACTACCACTGGGTTCCATCTCGTCCAAGCAATGCCTGAACCTGTGGCTTACAAAACATCTGGAAAGTGGGGTGGGTCAGGTCTTTTGAAAGACCCGGTGAGTGAATACTAGAGGGCCAATAAAATAATATGAAGTAAAGTACATGATTAAGTTGAAACGTAGTATAAGAGAGTGTGTAAAGTGCTGAATTATGACAACATAAATAATAAGCTGAGAATCCAATGTGGTAATTCAAATCTGGATACATGACATAAAGATCTGGAACTTAATCTAACTGATAACTAGATACATGACTGAACCTGACTTTACTTTTCTGAGTCGTTGCACTGAACTGACCTGGAGCTGTCATAGACTAAATTATATGCTTTATGTCATGGCTTAAATATTGTATGGTGACTTGAATCTGCATGAACTATATTGAGCTGTCTTAACTAAGAACTAACTATTGACATCCTAATCTACTAACGCGAGCTAATCGACGTGATCTGACTTGAAACTATGTGTGAACTGAACATGATTCTGAAATCTACATGACCTATACTGGATATATCTGCAATGAAAGCTGCCTACTGAACATGACTTAATCCAAACTGAGCTGAGGGTGCTTGAGTAAACTTGAATATCTAATCTGAACATACATATTTCCTGAATGTCTAAGCTGATAGGCTGGAATTACGCCTAGCTACTTGAACTGGAATGTAGGTCTATCTACCTGAACTGTGAGGATGGACCTAAAAATGAACCATATATGTATAGACTAATCTGATTATTTATCCTGGAATGGATGACTGATTATCTGGCCTGGAATGCATGGTCTGATCTGAATATCTAATTTAATGCATAAGTTACACTAAACTATCTGAACATATGCATGAGCTAATTTGCTGGATGCGTGAACTAAAAACTGCATGTGGACCGTGATCATGAAACTAAATGCATGTTATAACCCAAACCACCATACCCATGGAAAACGCCATCCCAAACCCGTGGTGGCTTGGCTATATCTAACATGTGCATGAATCATGAAATCTGGGATTGACTACATGAACCGCAACATACAAACCTGAAACTATCATGAGCTAAAATGGTATATGCTTACCAGAGTCTGAATGACCTAAATCAACATTCTACATGAGCTAGACATGACTATCGGAAAGCATGACATGCATAGTGAAGTTGTAATGTAACATAATATGAATGCATTACTTTTAAGAACGTAATTAATTGTGAAAACATGAAATTCATACCTGAAAATCAGTATTAAAATCAACAGTGCTCTAAAAAAAACTGCATTTTGAACTCATAAAATATAAACTTGGTTCCTTCTCAAATTCTATGCGGAAATCTTGATGTGAAAAATCTGAAATCTCAAGTAACTGGAAAAAATGTAGAAAGCATGAACTCATAAAATCATAAACTGGGTTTCATTCTAAAAATCTCTACAATTCCAATAAAACAATTCCTTATGAAAACTCTTTCTTAAAACATTTTTCTGTAAGTCTGTCTCTGAAAATCTGAGTGTCGGCCGAAAACTTGACGCATGGGGGCGTCGCGCGTCCCCCAATACACCTAACTAGATCCAGGAGTCAAAACATGACATTGGGCGTTACGTATCATCCTCCCCAAAACATGCCACTACATGTCTCTGAAACTAGTGTCTAGGGGCGTTACGTATCGTCGTTCCCCTAGCCCTGAAATCTAGTGGTCTTGGGGCGTTACGTATCGCTGTCCCCCAAGACACAATCTAGAGCCGAGGTGCGTATCTATACTACCCTCCAGACTTTGAATCTAGGATATAAGGGCATCTGTCATCCCTAGTCCTGAACTGTGTGTGCACACGATATCTGTATCTGTCAATTCCATATCTGAGTCAAGTTACATATTGAGGTGGGTTTTTCCCCCTATGCCTCAAAATCCAAAGAAAATCATAAACGAACTTATTTTAAAATATCAAAGTATAATAACATGTCATAATCTTGAAAACTGGAAAACAAAATGAGTTTAAAAACGGACATATATAATTCATGACTAGCTTGAGACTGATAGGTCTAATTTTGAAAACATAACTGGCAGAGATGCTGAATTCTTAAACCTATGAAGGCACTGTGAATTATGAAGAACTAAAACTGATGCATGTTGAGACATGGGACATATATGTGAAAGACATGGCATAACTGAACATAAAAACTAAGAACTGAATATCTAAGTTGTGATAGATAGACTGACACATGAACTAAAAACTAGTATGGCTACATAACTTGAATACATAGAACAAATACCAAAACGAAGTTACAAATTAAAGGCATGAACGATATCAAATGACTTAAGCTGAATTAACATATCTGAAGGCATAAGAGAAATTATAAACTAAGTACAAGAAACTGATTTCACAAGTTTATAGATAACATCAAACAGAGAAGCAAAAAGAAAGGATAGCATCCACTCACAGACTGAGGCTCCATCGCCAGTGTGTGGAATTTCGCTGAAGGATTTCATGCAAGTTGCTAACTGAACCTGTGTCCAAGTATGGTTAGCATACCTGAACTAAAGAAAATAATTTTGGTTTGTGGATCCGTGAACATGTTGTTTAACTTAGCTAAGATGCTAATGCTTCTAGACATGTTGATAGGACTTTTCGGCATAGCCGATGTAGTCATTTGAAATGCCCAACTATCTGCCTATGAAATGCCCAATTAAGTTTGACATGCCCATTATCTCATCATTCTTACCCAAGACTCTAACTTGGCCCAAACTATACCTTTCACACTAAAATACATTTACATCATCAATACTCATCACAATATATCAAGCTTAGCCTAATTTTATTTAACTAAGACTCATACTATTTATCATGTTACACACATCATAGTTCAACAACAGATTTTTATCAACAAGCCATTGGACCAAGCCTTGCTAATAGGCTTCATGCATCACTAACTTCACAACAAGCTTTATAAACATAATGTTCATCAAAACATACATACAGAAACTTGATTTCCATAATTAACAAAGAAATTACATATTGCTATAAGCACTAGTTTACAATCTTTGAAAATTCTCAACACACACTAGGTATAAATTCAACAACTGTAACATATAAACATCACAATCCACACTACACTTTTAAATAAATTAAACATCAAGTTTAACCAAACTTAACATTCCAACAAATAACTTATATTTAACATAAATATTTAGTGAAGTTACTAATTTACAACTTCAAACTTTTTACCACATTTTAATACAACCTAAATCAAAACAATCTCTTAAGATTAAATCACCATCAACAAAAAAAAAAGAAAAATAAACTCTCAATTAGCCTACACATATATGACCAAGTGCTAAGATTTTAAATCACTGAGTTTCATCTCAATTGAATACTTCACATGATATATTATCACTCACAGACATAAAACAATACCATTTTTAATACACATGAGCATCATGCTTATAACTTCACAAATCAAAAAACATATTTCCCCTCAAACTTACATATAACATTTGGCCATAATGGGAAAACCCACCCTTTAAAGTTTCCATCCAATAACTCAACTCAAGCTAGTACATACCCAAAAACATAGATCATAACATTTCATCATCCAACACCTAACTAATACCATTCATCAACAATGGAAATAAAAATAATCACCCTCACCTATATACAAGTCTAAGCCATCACAAGAAATTACAATATTTGAAGTTTATTTCACAACTCAAACTAAACTCATATTAAAGCCTCATTCTATGCATAAACCATCATTAATTACTATGAGAAACTCAAAGCAAACCCTCTAATGCAAGCACCAAATTCGTCCAACCCTTGTTCTTAGGGAAACAAAATTGGGCATTTTGAAAACAAAGCTTAAACCATGTTCAATCCATCACCAAATTCTAGGAAATGAATGCTACAAGCTCTATTGAAGCTAAAATGCCAAAATAAAGTTTTAGGGTTTCTTATCCACGAATTTGGGGCTTTCCTTATTCAAGCTCAAAACTGAAAAATGAAAAGATAAAAGGAGAAAGGAAGCTTACATGGCTTGAAGTCAAGATTGAATCATCATCTTGGCTTGAGAAAAGAAGTGAAAGAAAGCTTGAATTGGTTTAAGGAAAATGAAGCCATTCACGTTTTTCTTAAGGTGAGGGAAGAGTGAATAGTGTGGTTTTTATAAAGGGATGGGCTGATTTTTGTGTTGGAAATGAGTGGTGGTGATATTGCCACATAATCCAACTTAATGCAAAAATCGCAGGTTACTATTCATCCAAAATTAGATTATAATTTTGACTAGTTTTTTAGCCGAATATTGAACACTATTCAACACGGAAGTTTTAGGGAATTCTCTGAACTTTCCGACGGTATAAAATTAATAACAATCGGATTTCATATGAAAATGTTACAGCTGAAATACAGAAGAGCCGCCTGTTGACTCAGTTGAATAGTAAATATGCTAAAATTGAAAATTATTCTCGGGACCTCCGGTAGAGATTCCTAAGGTGTGAAACCTATTTTTATATTATTTTATGAATTCTAACATGTCATGCATGATAATTCACTATACCATTATGGTCGGACTGACCATGGCGTACATTCACCCCCTTAAAATGGATTCGTCCCGAATCCTAATCTCCGTGCAAACTGTGTAACTAGACTGATATGCTCTAGCTATTACATTAAATGCTACCATAACCATCATGCTAGTGATATCCATTATCACATGAAATGAAAGTAATGCTAAGTGACTGAGTAAGGGGACTTACGTGGAGTCGACAGAGTCGTAGCAGTCATTACACCTAAACTGGGCTTTGATACCAACTTGTCACATCCCGGTATTTTCGAGCATGTGATGGGTAGAAGACGGCTTAGCCATCACCTGAACCCCTGATAAACACTGGTAGTTGTACTGAAATGACCGACTCACAACACGTAATCATTATATATACACACATCATAAACCTGAAAACTCATCTATTTCATATCACAAAACTATACAACATAAAATAACGACATAATATTCGATACATATACATGGCCTTATAGCCTATCTTGACATCATCTGACACTGACGATATGGCCCGACTCCGAATTGATGCCGAGGTGTGTAATGACTGCCGCTGTGGTCCCGTCTCCTCCAAGCAATGCCTGAACCTGTGGCCTGCAAAACAACTGGAAGGTGGGGTGGGTCAGGTCTTTTGAAAGACCTGGTGAGAAATATTGGAGGGCCAATAAAATAATATGAAGTGATGTACATGATTAAATTGAAACATAGTATAAGAGATTGTTAAAGTACTGAATTTCGACAACATAAATAATAAAGTGAGAATCCAATGTCGTAATTCAAATCTGGATACATGACATAAAGATCTGGAACTTAATCTAACTGATAACTAGATACATGACTAAACCTGACTTTACTATTCTGAGTCGTTGCCCTGAACCTGACCTGGAGCTATCATAGACTAAATAATATGATATATGTCATGGCTTAAATATTGTATGGTAACTTGAATATGCATTAACTATATTCAGCTGTCTGAACTGAGAACTAACTATTGACATCCTAATTTGCTAACGTGAGCTGAATCGACGCGATCTGACTTGAAACTATGTGAACTGAACATGATTCTGAAATCTACATGACATATACTAGATCTACCTGCAATGAAAGCTGCCTACTAAACATAACTTAATCCTAACTGAGGGTGCATGAGTTTATCCTTAGAACTTTGCTATCTTATTTTATCTCTTTACTTTTCTTTGTCTCTGGCTTCTTAAATATCTATACATCATTCCTTACTTCTTATAACTTTCTTTTCTCACTCATTGAGTAACTATTCTTTGAAATTTACTATCTGTTTTCCCAACTCGTCTTGGACTTCGGATTAGTAAACCAGAATTACTACAAGAGAATCCTTAACTAGAACAAGAATTTTGGTTACTTTACTAATAACAAAATTTAGATAACTTAGAGATTCTTACTGACCTGTTTATGGACTTGAGGACATACTCGAAGATCAGATACAAGAGAGGTAGTGGCTCGCATACTAGTACCTCGGGCATACTACGTATACAAGACTCTAGCACTCTGCCCACTGTAGTCATGACTCCCTAGACCACGCTTTGATACCATTTTTATAACATCCCCAAACCAGGAGATGCTACCGGCAATGAATAGGCCGTACTATTCCTCTGAGCCTATGACTTTCTAGCTCTGAACAATATTAATACTATTTTCTCAATCAAAGTCTTTTGTATGAGACCATTGCCTAAACTCGAAAACATGAAATGCAAACTCAATATTAATAACTGTATACTCAATAACACTTGTTTTCATAACTTATACAATGACCGTTACGACACCAATGACTTAAACATGACATTTCTTCGACTCTGACTGGACTTTCTCTATTTGAATTGACCTGGTGCACTCCATACCCTAGTGACTGCCATCAGTATCCATCCTCCCGAGCTCATCCTCCGAGTAAACCTGTAAAATAAAGAAACTGTGAGTGGGGGGTAGATCATTTGAACGATCTAAGTGAATGTACGATTTAAAATGAAAACTAAAATACTTTATGAAAACTCAAGTTTTGAAAATCCAATCGGATCTTATCTGAAAGTAGTTCTCTATCTTGAATTCTTTATGAAAATCTTTTCTAAAAACTCTTTTGAAAGTCTCTTATAAAACTGCTCTGAAATCTGCCATTTCTAGAAAAAATTCTGAAAACTATATCTGAAAACTGTTTCTGAAATCTATATTTGAAAAATGCTCTCTGTCTCTGAAAACCTTGACGTATGGAGGTGTTACGTATCGCCGTCCCCCCATATGCCTAACTAGAGCCAGAAGCGCAATACCATGACATTGAGGCGTTACGTATCGCCATCCGCCAAAGCATGCGACTCCTACCCTTGAAACTAATGGTCTTGGGGCGTTATGTATCGCCGTCCCCCAAGCCACTGAACTAGAACTTGAGGGTGCGGATCTATACTACCCTCCAAGCTCTGAAACTAGGATTTAGGGGCATCTGTCATCCCTAATCATGAACTAGGATCTGGGGGCGTTACGTATTACCGTCCCCACAGTCCTCTACATGTGCACATGTCATCCATCAATTCCATGTCTGTATCTGGTTACATACTGAGGTGGGTTTTTCCCCATGCCTCGAAAATCATCAAATCATACTTTGAAAACATTTCATTCTCATACATATCTTAAAACATAATCTCTCATGAAATAACTGTAATAAAAGTCAAAAAACACCTTAGAAGCGTAAAATTAAGTCTGATATGCAAAATACATCATAAAAGTCATCTTTTGATAAGAGTTTCCACTCACTAGTCTGAAATTTGGCTGGTGTTATGCCACTCATCGAAGGGAATTGCGGTTTCTGTGATGATCTATCATTGAGAAACTCAATTAGAATATAAGTCATGGAATATGCTTCGGAACTAGGTTAAATTTAATCATTTGAACACTTATTATCACTTCAAGGCACATGATATCTATACTATGATGTACTGTATGCATACGGGCTAACACGAGTCCCTTAGGATGGCCCTTAACAGGCTAGGGTGAATCTAAAATGAACTAAAATTGATTTTTGGAAAACTTTATCTTCGCGTCGCGACGCGGAACCTTGATGATTCCAGAAACATATGCATAAAATTTCTAGTTCGTGTCGTGATGCAAGTCCCTGCGCGTCGCGACGCGACCAATCCAGAAATGAATCTGCCTTAATTTTCTAGTACGTGTCGCGATGCCAAGGGTATCACATCACTACGCTGACCTGAATTAATGACCCAAATCTCGACATTCATCTTCATTCTCAACTTCTACCATAACCCACAAGCAATAACAATAATAAGTACTCAAAATATCATCAATAACATCCTAAAAATTAACTCATATCCATTTTATACACTCTATTTAGTTCATACCAAAATTTAATAAATGGGTCAAGATTATTTTTTTACCTTCAATCATATTTCTCCTTCACAACTAGAGCTTCCATGCTGTATTTTATCTTCCTAGACTTGATTTGGGTTGGAATCTTCCAATTTCTTCTAGTTTCTTCTTCTTCCCTCTTCTTCTTCAATGTTTTTTCTTTCTTCTTTCTCTTTTCCAATTTTAGGATACTTGAGTAGTTTCTTTTTTTATACTAGGGATCTAATTGTAATTTATTTCATGAAGAAAGTTTTAAATATTTTGAGAAATTTGAGACTTTTCTAGATGGGTCCATAGGCACTATTCATCCAGAATTTGACCGGCATTTTTGGCTTGCTTTGGTTCGAATTTGGAAATCTGTTCAACACGAAAGTTGAAAATTTCAATCTTAGCTTTCTGATGATATAAAGTTCATAAAATTCGAAGTTCATATGATAGAGTTATGGCCCAAAAATCATGGGCTGTCCGGAGTGGAATATCGTAAAAATTTTGTATCGGTATTTCGAAGAATCTACTGATTACTCCCAAAGTCATTTTATGAGTGTATATATGTCCCTACATAATTTATATATATAACATTAATCCCATAATATAACGAACCACAATGTAACAGTAGTAGATATTACCCATCGTTACAAGGTGAGATTCAAAAGGCACCTCGAGACGGCTTTGATTCGTTCCCCTATGGATGGTGTCCATTTTGGGTCAATATCAGGTTTGGATTCCAAGAGGATAGGGATTCTAGATGTATCTGGTGAATAGACCTACCCTACGGCAGCACTTCATAGTTAAGTACAAGGGTCCCAAAAATGAAAGGTCACACTCACAAAGGAATGATTAACTGTAATCTAAATTCCTTGATCGAATCAAACAGTAGTTGGTTAATATAGGAACAAGAGTTACTCCCATATATTAATCAATTGAGATTGTCTCGATCTATCATGCAAATACTTGACCTACCCTACGGCGATACTTATTTGTGGGATGATAGATTTCTATGGCATAATAATTCTCTTAGGTTTCTAATTCGTTATTCATGGTTCATGCATCATGTTTAATTTTATGCCAAAATTATTTGATAATTTTAATATGCGATGAATGAATGTTAAATGCATGTTTATTTTATTTTTCAGCCATAGATTCTTCGATTATTTCCATACTCTCAAATGATAAATTAACGGGAGAAAATATGTTAAGTGGAAAAGTAACATGAATGCTATCATGGTCTGTGAAGACCTAAAGTTTGTCCTGACGGAGAAGTGTCCTCCCGAGCCGGCCAGAAATGTTGGCCAAGCTGTACGCGATGCCTACCAGAAATGGGTCGCAACTAATGAGAAAGCCTGTTGCTACTTGCTAGCAGGGATGTCTGAGGTTCTTGCTGCAAAGCATGAACTTATAGCTTCATCATCTCAGATGATGGAGTCATTACAGGGCATGTTCGGGCAACCTTCGGAGCGTCAACATCATGAGGCTATGGTCTCAGAGATGACTGCTAGGATGAAAGATGGGACATCAGTCTGAGAGCACGTCTTGAGGATGATGACCTATCTCAACACTGCCGAAACCCATTGAGCTCGTATTGACGAGCGTAGCCAGGTGACCATTATTATGGAAACTCTTCCAAAACGTTTTCTGTAGTTTAAAAGAAACTATGTTATGAACAAGTTGACTTTTACTTTGACCCAGCTAGTTAATGAGCTCACCCACTACGAGTCTATGCTTGTGGATCCTCGTAAGCCTAGTGCTGAGGCAAATGTTACCGAGTCTTTAAAATCTACAAAGATGAAGAAGAATAGCACTAGGAAGACTAAGGCTAAGCCCATGAAGAAGAAAAAGAAAGGCTCCAAGGATGCGAAGCCCAAGGGAAAGTGTTTCCACTGCAACAAAAATGGGCACTGGAAAAGGAATTGTCAAAAATACTTTGTTGAGCTGAAGGAGAAAAAGGATACAGGTAAATATGATTTACTCGTTATCGAATCTCTATTAGTGGATGATGATAAATCCATCTGGATTGTTGATTCTAGAGCCACTAACCATGTTTGTTCTTCTTTGCAGCTACTTGACTCATGTAGGGACCTTACTGAAGGTAACTACACCATGAGGGTCGGGACAGGGATGCCGTTTCAACAAAAGCAGTGGGAGTTTCCAGTTTAAATTTTACATATAATAGTTATTTAAATTGGAATAATGTGTTATTCATTCCTGGTTTTCGCAGGAATTTGATTTTTGTTTCTAAACTTTTGGATGATGATTTTTCAGTTTCTTTTAATAGAAATTTGGTTATTATTGGTAGAAATGAATTAACCATATGCACAAGAAACTCAGAAAATAACTTGTATGTGTTAAGACCGTTAACACATAGGTCACTGCTCAACGCTGAAATGTTTAAGGTTGAGAAACCTAAAACTATACGGCTAAAGATTTCTCATGATGACACATATATGTGGCATCTTAGATTTGGTCATATCAGCCTTGACCGGATAGATATGTTGATAAAGAATAGAGCCTTAAACCAGTTAAAGCTCGGAACTTTACCAGTCTGCGAATCATGTTTAGAAGGAAAAATGACCAAGAGACCTTTTACTGGAAAAGGTATAAGAGACAGTCAACCACTTGAGCTTATAGATTCGGACGTTTGCGGACCAATGAATGTAAGAGCCCGAGGTGGTTATGGATACTTCGTCACATTTATTGACGATTATTCCAGATATGGGTATGTTTACCTAATGCAGCAGGATACTTCGCAGTTCTGGATTTATCTAGTAATTTCTCCATATGACTAAATGAAAATTATTATTCTATTATAAAAAAATCCAACCCCCACATTTTTAAACACCATTGGCTACTATTCACCTTCATCTTTCTTGAGCTTCTCACGAATTTTCTAAATAAAAAATAGCAAGCTTAGACCATCTCTCTCTCATGCCAACTAAGAGGAATTTGGTGCCCTCAAGCTAATGTTCAAGCCTAGTAAGTTTCCCATCACTCTTTCCCTTCTCTATTTCAAAATTTATCAAGCATTCTCATCATCCCCATTCTAATCCATGATGGTAAGGAGCTATTATGGAATGGTTTAACTTGAATAGGCACTAAGGGAGAGTTATTATGCATTTTATGTTTGTATAGCATCAAATGAGCCCTAGATTATAAAGAACATGCAAGTCCCCAAATAGGCCTCCATGGCCATTAGGTTGAGAGGTTTTGAGTGGCTGAATTCTGAAATTGGGTGTGTTGAAAATAGAGGTTGAGATGTTAATGTGTGGTTTGTTTACCTTGTAATTTATTTGTTGTGTTGAATATGCTTTGAGTATTACGTGAGGGACTTTCCGAAAACAGTGAGTTGAGTGGAGAAAGGCTGGTTTCTGGTTTTACGTTTGAAGGAAATATGTAGTGGTCTGTGTTTTTTATGTGACCCAGAATGAGCTCTTTTTTTGGGCCAAGTTAACCTGAAGTTGTGGCTGATTGCATGGCTTGGTCAGATTGGTGTATTTGGGCCATTTTGATTGAGTAAGAAGATTCATTACGTTCTGGAGTTTGATCCATGCATGAGACTTTATATGAAGGCTTTATTATGTCTAAGTCATGAATGGTGTATTAGTAGTGGCCATATATGCACAGTCTTCGTATTTTGGACGTAACTTTCTCATCTAATGACCAATTTTGGTGATTCAAGTTGCATTGGAAACAAAACTCATGGATATACAACTTTATAGCCTACGTGAAAATACAATTCGAAATCCTTCATTGTCCAAATGCAGACGCAAGTTATCATTATAGCTTTTATATTTTATGTTTTTTGTATTAATTAGGATTTATTAGGGCTTAACTTTTATGTTTGGTGTATTAATTAGGATTTGTTTAGGCTTGACATTTTATATTGATGAGTTAACTAGGATTTATTATGTTGGTTATGGGTTTGGTGTATATTGGTGATGGGTTTGGTGTATTAATTTGGATTTATTATTTTGGTTGTGAGTTAAGGTTTTTATAGCCAATAAAAGGCTTGCTTGTTCTATGTGTTACATAAAAAAACAACTCATATTTAATACAAATCAAGCAAATTTTCGTGAGCTTTGAGAAACTCTCAATTTGCTCTCATTGGTTTTGGCTTATCAAAGGTCTGCTAACCCTTTATGGCGCCCCATTAGCACTCTAGGTTTACGTTCCTCGTTCTTTAGAGGTTTAGAATTTCAACCGAACTGACTTTGTCTTTCTCGGGAAAAATTTCAGTCTTTTATGGGTTTGCTTGGTTTTGTTCCAGGAAGGATCTCATTAGTTGGTATCAGGAGTCAAGGTTCCAAGGTCAGATTTTATCCTTTTATTTTCTTTTTGTTTAGTTCATTAAAAAAACACAAAAAAAATAGTTTCATTTTTTTTCTTCTCCATTCAGTTTCGCTTCTTATTTTTATCTTGTCTTGTTTCCATCGATTTTTGATTCGTGTGCTTTGTTCTTGCCTTGTTTCAATTCACTCATTGTCTTAACTTTGTATCGTCCAGAATTTTCTAGCCGCACCACCAAACTTTAAACAGCCGTATCTTTTAATCCACAAAGCATTACAAGACTCATAATATATATATTTATAAGTACTCAAAAAAACTAATCTGATAGTTATTGGCCGAATTATGTCTGTGTACATATCATGTCTCAATAATATTTCTCATGGATTCTATCCAGTTTCAGTTCAGTTTGTGTTCTTGTTTCGCTTTTGGTGTTTTTTAGTCAGTTTCTTTGTGTTTTTTTGTATTCTTCATTATTCCTTGAGTTTTTAATCATTATTGGTGTCTTTCAAGTAAGAGATTGATTTATATATATAATATGATGGACAAGAGGATAATTATCTTTCACACCAGATGCCTTGTGAATAGTAAAGTATGTAATATGATTATTAATAGAGGGAATCACACAAATTTAGCTAGCACTACCCTTGTGTAACACCCCGCCAGAGGCAGGATGCTACTGGCAGGAGACAGGATTGATCCATCTCCATAAGCCTCTGAATTTACCTAAAATTCGGCATTAGGTATCATAAAATCGGAAAACCTAGATCTCAGTCCAGCATCAAAATGAACCTGAGAAGACTTCAACAAATAAAAGGACCTCAGGTCCACACAAATCTCATCAAAATCATATCCTAAGGTCTCCGCCCACATCATCTATCAACACTCAAGGGCATTTGTGCCCACCACATCATAAACAATCAAAATATATACTAATATATATATATATAACAAATAGCGTGCTCAGCACGACAAACAAAACAATAACCAAAACATTCTAAACTTCCTAAACCTTCTAAAACTTCTCCTAAGACACTTGCGAGGGTGATTGCCGCTTGGGTGATCGGCATTATTCCTTGAGTTTTTAATCATTATTGTGTCCTTCAAGTAAGAGATTGATTTATATATAATATGATGGACAGAGGATAATTATCTTTCACACCAGATGCCTTGTGAATAGTAAAGTGTGTAATATGATTATTAATAGAGGGAACACACAAATTTAGCTAGCACTACCTTGTGTAACACACCCCGCCAGAGGCAGGATGCTACTGGCAGGAGACAGGATTGATCCATCTCCATAAGCCTCTGAATTTACCTAAAATTCGGCATTAGGTATCATAAAATCGGAAAACCTAGATCTCAGTCCAGCATCAAAATGAACCTGAGAAGACTTCAAACAAATAAAAGGACCTCAGGTCCACACAAATCTCATCAAAATCATATCCTAAGGTCTCCGCCCACATCATCTATCAACACTCAAGGGCATCTGTGCCCACCACATCATAAACAATCAAAATATATACTAATATATATATATATATACAAATAGCGTGCTCAGCACGACAAACAAAACAATAACCAAAACATTCTAAACTTCCTAAACCTTCTAAAACTTCTCCTAAGACACTTGCGAGGGTGATTGCCGCTTGGGTGATCGGCCTCTCGAGTATGACTTCCAAAGATGAATTGGTTGACCCGTCTATTAGCCAACCTGTAAAACTAGCAAACTGGTTTGGTGTGAGTTTTAAAAACTCAGTAAGTAACTATGCTACTATAAACAAACAAGTCAAACATATCAACATATTAACAAAATTACTAAATTGTTACAAGTTCAGATTTACCAACTTTTATTATCCTTTATACTTTACCACGACAAATTTTCAAATCTACATATTCACATATATGTCAATCTATTAGCCAAACATTCGAATCACACAAAACATCGACCCGAACATCACAAACAAGTTGTTTTACATCGAATCCATTTCCATTATATGTGATGTAGAGTCAGACTTATTATACTTTATTACGATTAAGCATCTTTGAAATATCATCAAATTGATGAAACAATCACACTTCTTTCAATTCAAAACATACTTCTCTTATATACATGCAAATACAATATCGTAATTCTTATACATATACATATATACCATTACAACTTGGCAAACACGCTTTATAACCTCTGATATTCTCATCGGTTTCAAATCATCCATTCATTTCACATAAGCATACATGATCCATATATAACACGAGTTCTATCATACACATACACTTAGAAACATTTACGAACATCAAGCAACCAACCACAAAGCATACACAACAACCGATACATCAAAGATCATATCATTCAACAACCCATATATACGACTGGCTTACACACACAATGCTCATACGAGACTCATTACCTATTTTAGAATAGGTTTGAGATGAATTTTGTCTGAATGGATTCCTAACCAGCTCGACTACTATACCATGAGAAATTCAGTCAATTAAACATACCAACATGCATACATATCACGGTACACCAAACTCATCGCTCGACTGTTGGACAAAATGACCCATAGCGTCACTATTTGCACAGATCATTGTGTTGTTGTAGCAAATTAACTATGTGACAAGGAAATTGCACTCTCATCATTTGTGATTAGATCACCATAGATATATGAATGAAGAGAGGTCCCTATGATTAGTTCCTGGATTGAGAATGATATGAGACAGTATCAGTCCACGAAGGATTAATCATTAAATATCCCTAGCCGGATTTATCGAGATAGGACATCGATAATGCGGAATAGGCTAGTATTGCACTTGTGTGCGTTGTGAGGGCACAACGGCATAGTTCTCATATATATAAGTATTGGATACTTATGCAAGTGCGATAGGAGTTCGTGTTTCACCGATGGTACGGGAAACAGCTTCGCTCTGGATAGACCCCTCGGAATCCCATTGGTATTATGACTATGTGTCTATGGGAGGCCGAAATCAAGGTAGGTGTGTATAGTCTTAACCTGAGACTTACATCGCTAATACTTACGATAATCGATAGACTTTGGTCTTGGTTGTACAGGGCTTTAACCGGTTCTGCGTACACCACTTCTGGGTTTATCAGAGAGTCGTAGTGTATTGGGTGTGATGTCAAGACGGAAGTATCACTTCAGTCATAGTGGAGATGATGTCACGCAGGATACGGTATTAGTGCTCTTAAGTGTTGCGCAACCATCGGGATATTATGACTAGGTCATACATATCCGATTATAGAGACTAGTTACCAGACATCCGACATGTGCTTCGGACGGGGCAGACACTTATCCACCCCAGCCCTAGCACGTGACTATCCGATACTGGGCCGATATACACAATACTTGGTATACTACGCTTGATACAGATCTATATATTCCTGTAAGAATATTTCTGGAGAATTGGGTAGGCATGGCGTTTTGCTAGAAGCCAACCTTGTCTTGTAAATCGGTATAACGTAGTACGCGATACTTACGTGTTCGGATAGTCCGACGACCGTATTTACTGCCAACATATCCGGAGATCTCATGGGTCGGTTCCTGAAGATTCACCGATGACGTATGACTCGCACTTTAATTAATCTGGGATTAATTCGATGAGAGAGAAAATTAATCTGGGATTAATTACGGAGATATTTTATCTCGGATAAAATATCGTTAAAGAGAGAGAACGATTAATTTGGAATTAATCGATAAATTAATATATTCGATATTTATAACGAAATTAGATTTCGACGCGGAATTGAAATTAGATTTTAATTCGGGCGAACGAATTAATTTAGAATTAATTCGTTAGCGACGTGAATAGTGAATTCGCTAGGCGTAATCATTTAATTACGACGCAACGGAAAATTCGTTAATTTGGAATTAGCGAACCCGAGCCCGGGATTGTTTGCGAGCGCATTCGCATTTCGAATTCGAGTGCGGCACGCAAGTCAAATCAAGCGTCAAATCGCAAATCACATCAAGCGTCAAATCACATGTCACTTTGAGTGATGTGACATTTGAGTGATTGATGTGAGTTGATTGTGTTGATTGACAAGCATTTAATGCTTTGCTTTTGGAAAAAGATTTTGGTATATATGTTTTATTTATTTTTGGAAAATAAATCAATAAAACCTATTATTTTTTCTTTTCCCTCCTCTCTCTCTCTCTCTCTGTACACGTTTTTGCTCATTTTGGAGCCAAAACTTCATCTTCTTCTCTCTCGGTCTTGGACCGATTTCTTCATCTCTTTCTCTGGTTTGACCGAAATAAATTGGAGAAGCAATGATCTTGTTACAAGATCTATGTGCTAGCACACTCATGAGGAATACAAAGGTGATAGGGAAGTGAGTTCGTGAGCTTGGAAGCTTGAAGCTTGGAGCTTCAATGGTGTCTCCCATGGCCGAACCTTGGAGAAGCCGAACCAGTCACCACCGTGCAGCCCCTCACACGCGCAGCTCACTGCCGAGCATGGAGAGCAGTTCGCACTCCATTTTGTTCATCTCTACTCTACCGATCAATGTGAGTTATTCCGCACCTCCTTTGATATGTATTCAACTCGTTTATATGCATGATTTATGATCCTTGGGACTTGATTGAAACTCAACAATGGTATCTTGAGCCATTTGTGCATAAAAAATTTTAGGGTTCTTAGCAAAATTTGGGGCTTTTTGATTTAAGCATGATTTTGACAAATTGTTTGTTTAAGAATGCTTGTATATGAATAACTTAGAGTTATATGTAATCAATTTGAAGAAAAATTAATTGGATTGATTTTCCCCAATTTGCTTATTGTTGGCCAAAACTTTAATTTGGGTAAACTTGATTTTGAGCATGTTTAATGAAATTGGATGAATTAGAATGCTTAAATGTTGTTTAATTGATGATTGATTAGATCAATTTGATGAAAAGTGTTTGGAACAATTTTCCCCAATTTGCTTGTGATGGCCGAAAATATGAACCCTAATATTGTCTTGGATTTTTGATTTTTTGTTCATTGGATGACTTGCAAATCATTTGGGGATGTTGAATTTATGTTTAATTTGGTTCAATTGGATTGAATTTGATTTGGGCATAATTTTCCTCTTTGGCCGAGACACTTGAAGCATGAAATTGGGTTTGATTTTGATCAAATTATGTTGGACATGATTCATTGATGTTAAGCATGATTAATTGGACAAATTTGATGTTGGGAAACTTTGATTTGGGTAATTAATAATGTTATACACTTTAGGTAATTTAATTGGGAAATTTGGAATTTTTGTAATTAAATTATTGGGCTTAAAATTGGATTTGGGCTTTTAAAGTTGTTATTGGGTTTATTGGACTTTGTTGTACAAAGTTGGTTTAGGCCAAAATTGGTTGGATCCAATTAGGCCCAAAACCGCTTCCAAAAGGCCCAAATGCGACTAATGAACCTTTAACGTTTAATTGGGCCTAATGGGCCTAAATTAATTTATGGGCTTATGGGGTAACTCCCGGATTGGATTTTGGTTATTCGGTTTGACCCGAGTTGACCAAAAGTCCACGCCTCAAGAAATTAATTAAAAGCCCATTGGACTTTAATTAAATTAATATTGGATATTAATCGGGCTTTGAGACCCGTAACGATTAAATTTGGAATTTAAGTCGTAAAGGTTTATTTTATAAAGTGTAATATTTAATTTGGAATTAAATAATGAATTAGAATTAAATACGTATTAAATTGGATTTAATCATGTAATTTAATTTTAATTCGGGAATTCGTACTTTAAGTACTTGTTCGCAATACGAGTTTGACTCGAACAAAATCAAATCTTTGTTGAACATTGGATGATCACTAATTATCAGATTAATTAATTTGATTAGATTGATTGATAACATGCTTGTATGAATACATGGTTGTGATGTTTGAATAATGTATATCGGATGGATATTAGTCGGGTGGGGCGATTTTGGAAATTGTAATAAATTTGATTTATTAATTGGACCTGCGTGTCCAGCCTTATCACCTCCTATTCTTTGTATTCTCTTCTCACCTATTCCCCTCAATGTAAATGAGGTTTCTTTAGAAGTGTAGTGTAACGGGTAGAAGAAATATTTGTGCTAGCGGGAGAGAGAAAGTGAGAGATTTGATCTAGGATCAATGTGTAAAATATCCATCCGCATATCATTTTTTTTATCATATGCGCTTTATTATGTGTTTAGAATGCATGTTTAAGGGTGTATGATGATGAGACCTTAACAAAGATAATTAAATTGGTAGCCAATTTGCACACGAAAAACCCTCATCAAATATCATGCGTCTTTTCCTTCCATTGAGTGATTCTTGCTCAAGATCCTAGATTGGCATGGGTTGTTGGCCAAAGTCAAGCCCTTGTCCGTCGAAGATGTGTTTGAATCACGAGGCTTTGTTCCATATTGGTGTCTTGTCCAAGTTGTGGTTTGTTGGCCAAAGTCAAGACCACTTCTTGTCCAACGACATTGATTACGAAGCTTCCATGTCAATGGGTCCGCGCTTGACTGGGATCACTAGGTTGTTGTGCCAAAGCCAAGGCCTAGTTGATTCAGAGGAAAAAGGTTAGGGTATACATTCGATGTATAGGCATATATAAGATATATGTTTGGGACTTGGATGTCCACCTACTGGATCTAGGAGTTGGATGAGATCCAATTGATCTTCGAGATCTACCTAGTTAATTATCATACAATTTGTTGGCCAAAGTCAAGATTGTGTGATATTTAACGGGATTCCTAGCCCACTAGGAAACACGGTTTCCCGAGTACTCGACAGAGGGTTAGAGGCTCGCCGAAAAATAGTGGGAGGCAAGAATTGAATTTGCAATATTCGTTCAATTACTCGCCATACGCGCTCATTAAAATTATTTCGTCGTAATATTAAATGTTAGTTGGACTAATATTTAAATTGTTGTTTTAATAAACAGTTGGACTGTATTATACTTGATTATATATAATTGGATTATATTAATCAATATATTTGAATTAATTAATTTCAGTTTACAGTTGATTTTATAATTGGATTATAGTAATCAATGTAATTGAGGTTAATTAATTGGATTATATTTGATTATATAGTTGGACTATTATAATCATTATAATATATATAGTACCACTAATCGTTGATTAAATAGTTGGACTATTGTAATCAAGATAAAATTGAAAAGTTGGATATTTAAAATATAATCTGGGATTAAAATATTTTAAATGATTTAATTTTCAAATTGGGAATAAATAATAGGTTACTTTATTTGATAAAATAACTTATTATACCTTAAGCCCAAAATTAAGCAAAATAAGTAGAGCATAAAATCTTTGGAAGATTTATGTGATGATGACTTTAGTGCTTAATTTAATATACTTGTCATAAATCTAATTTTAGATTTAAGAAGTATTAAAATTGCAATTTATAATTCTTGGAGAATTAATTGACTATTCTAGAGGAGATAAAGTCAAAGTTTGCAATTGGGCATGTAGCACGAGGTGCACATCGTTTCGATATTCTAAAAACCCAAGGCTTGGCCTAAGGTTCCTAAAATATTGAAAAGGATAATTGACATATACCAAAGTGACTACCATTTGGATATGGAAGACACGAAGGAATTAAAGAAAGGGCAAGGCTCTAACTTTAAAAATAATTGTCAAAGTTATGTTCACTACTAGTATTGAAATTGGATTTTAAATACTTAGTGTGGTACATAAAATATATGTATTGATGTTCAGAATCCGCTATGAGCTGGATACTGACTTCAAGCCGAGATTTCTCTGCGAATCGGAAACGGGACGAAAGTCGCTGTTTCGACCGTAGATACCTAAGTTTAGGAACTACCCTTTGGGTATATACTTAAATTAGGACTGTTATAATGTAACTAGTTTGACTAGAGACATTATCTCTATATCAGTGTTTAATCCGTTGCGGATAAAACCTTTATATTATAGAACACTAAGTGTTTTATTATATAAAGATGATATTGAGATAAATACATTAGATGTAAATAACAGAATTTATATTTTGAATATAAATAAAATCTCAAACATATAAAATGACAAATAAATAGCTCAAATTGATTTGATCAATAGAGACTTATTTGTGGCATTGTTGTCTAGGACACAATTTAACGAGACTCGTATATCCACACTTTTGAAGAGTGGGTACTAGGACTGATTTGACTATTCAAATAAGGTCTGCGAATCTAGTTTATTAGGTAAAGTACCTAAAATACTATTTACTTGGTAATAGTAAAAGGGCCACCGATCTGTTAGCCCTATTCATGGTGAAGTAAGTGGGCCCATGTCTAGCTAGGCTAGATGTAGATATGAATATTTCGTGACCTTAACGGATGTGGCATCACGTTATGGTTATGTGTTTCTTTTGAAGAACACAAATCAGAAACTTTTAGAGTTTCGACATGAAATAGACAAACAGATCGGCTATAGTATTATACCGTCACGGTAAGACCGTAATGGAAAATACTTAAGCAATAAGTTTCTTATATACTTGAAAGAGTATAGTATTCTTTCAAATGAGGACTCCTCCCGGAACACGTCAAAGTGACGGTGTGTCCGAACGGATTAACCGAATCATGTCAGACATGATAAGGCTAATCATGAGTCGCTCTGAGCTACCATTTCCTTCAACGGATAAGTTTTAACAGTGCAATAACTTATTTAGAATAAGGTTCCATATAAATCTGTTTGACAGATGTCATATAGGATATGAACAGGAAGAAACGAGGTTTCTCATTCTTGATAATTTGGGTATGCCAGGCATAACGTTTGGATGATACCAAACTAAGGACCCAAATTGGATAAGTGCCAATATAGGTTATCCTAAGGGAAACCATAAGTATAGTACTTATAAATCTCACATGAGAACAATGTGATTGTTGCTCACCATGCGGTTTTTCCTGAGAGGAATACCGATATGCAGTGGTCAGTGGGAGGATAGTGATACTCGATGAAAATCGGAGTAATACTGTTCAAGGCACAAGGTCCGTAATGGAACACAAATAGTTCATCAATGATGAATCTGTACCATTAATCTTCGAATACACAAGAACTGAGTAGATCAGAGAGAATCAGAAAACGACCTAGGGTATGGGTTTCTGATCTAACCTCATAAAGATGTCAATCTTATGAAGGTATATCCACCGACTACGTTTTGAGGAAGTGATACGAGGTATCAACTCCCTATTATGGCAAAGTGCCATGAATCCGAAATGGATTCCATGTATAACAACTATTGAATACTAGTTGTTGTACCACAAGGCATTGTGCCTATTGGTACTTTAAAAGTCTTCAAGGAAGACATACATGGAAGGCAACATACCAACGTACAAAGCTGAGCTTTTGACGGAAAGGTATCGTTATCAACATTGTGTTAATAACGGTTCAACCTTTTACCTGTTGCCATGGTAAATCCATTTTGAAGATGCTTGTTGATAACTGCATATTTCATTTATGAAATGTGTCAGTTGCAGATCAAAATCGCTTTCCTGAAAAGGAAACCTTTTGGAGGATGCTTACAACATCCTGACGATTTTGTATAACCGACAAACAAGGTTTGCGGGTTATTCGATCCATGTTTGGATTGAAACAAGCATAAGGTTCTTGGAACTGACGTTTTGAAATAATCATAATGGTTTATGATTTGACTCAAAACGAAATAATTCTTGTGTATAAGGAGGTTAGTGGGAGGGCACTGACAATGAAATTCCCATAAAGCAATTGGTGAAAGCTTGGCTTTCATAGATATTCTTTCATAGAAATTCTCCGTAGAATTCTGGGGAGTAACAACCTTTATTCAAGGAATAAAGATCTACAGGGATAGATTTGGAGTTGTTAACACTCTCTGGGAATTGTACATTTAAAATGTACTTGATATGGTGTCTCATACGCTTCGAGCATATGGAGTCACAATCGGGTCAATCCAAGTGATAGTCATGGATTGAAGTTAAGGACATCTATTAGTATCTTAGAGAACTAAAGATGTTGTCTTAAATTATGGAGTAGGAGAACTTGAAGTGACTAGGATCACTGCTGCAAGTTTCCAAACCGGTAAATACTGCGGTACTATAAAGTTTGAATAACGGGACAGTAGCTGGAAATCTTCCGAGCAAGATAACTGTTGCCGAATAAACAACAATGCGGATTATTGCTGCAGCTGAGGCAGCAATAGAAGCCATTTGGATCAAAATAAATCTAATTAGATTAGATATAGTTCTTTTAGCAGCTGAGCTAGGCGTCAGCACAGGCTAAGGAATTAAAGGTCTCATCGACGATCCAGATATATACTTCTATATCATCTGATTCGTTTTGATCATACATCGTGGCGAAGTGATGATCGTGTAAATCGCGTCAGACGATAATTAAACAAATCCGCTGACGAAAACCTTTCCTCAGCAATTTGAGCGAACCGTTCATAGTTCGGGTGTGGGACACTTGAGTGACTGGCTATGTGCCAAGTGGGAGATTGTTGGACAAAATGACCCATAGCGTCACTATTTGCACAGATCATTGTGTTGTTGTAGCAAATTAACTATGTGACAAGGAAATTGCACTCTCATCATTTGTGATTAGATCACCATAGATATATAAATGAAGAGAGGTCCCTATGATTAGTTCCTGGATTGAGAATGATATGAGACAGTATCAGTCCCCGAAGGATTAATCATTAAATATCCCTAGCCGGAGTATTATCGAGATAGGACATCGATAATGCGGAATAGGCTAGTATTGCACTTGTGTGCGTTGTGAGGGCACAACGGCATAGTTCTCATATATATAAGTATTGGATACTTATGCAAGTGCGATAGGAGGTCGTGTTTCACCGATGGTACGGGAAACAGCTTCGCTCTGGATAGACCCCTCGGAATCCCATTGGTATTATGACTATGTGTCTATGGGAGGCCGAAATCAAGGTAGGTGTGTAAAGTCTTAACCTGAGACTTACATCGCTAATACTTACGATAATCGATAGACTTTGGTCTTGGTGGTACAGGGCTTTAACCGGTTCTGCGTCACACCACTTCTGGGTTTATCAGAGAGTCGTAGTGTATTGGGTGTGATGTCAAGACGGAAGTATCACTTCAGTCATAGTGGAGATGATGTCACGCAGGATACGGTATTAGTGCTCTTAAGTGTTGCGCAACCATCGGGATATTATGACTAGGTCATGCATATCCGATTATAGAGACTAGTTACCAGACATCCGACATGTGCTTCGGACGGGGCAGACACTTATCCAGCCCCAGCCCTAGCACGTGACTATCCGATACTGGGCCGATATACACAATACTTGGTATACTACGCTTGATACAGATCTATATATTCCTGTAAGAATATTTCTGGAGAATTGGGTAGGCATGGCGCTTTGCTAGAAGCCAACCTTGTCTTGTAAATCGGTATAAACGTAGTACGCGATACTTACGTGTTCGGATAGTCCGACGACCGTATTTACTGCCAACATATCCGGAGATCTCATGGGTCGGTTCCTGAAGATTCACCGATGACGTATGACTCGCACTTTAATTAATCTGGGATTAATTCGATGAGAGAGAAAATTAATCTGGGATTAATTACGGAGATATTTTATCTCGGATAAAATATCGTTAAAGAGAGAGAACGATTAATTTGGAATTAATCGATAAATTAATATATTCGATATATTATAACGAAATTAGATTTCGACGCGGAATTGAAATTAGATTTTAATTCGGGCGAACGAATTAATTTAGAATTAATTCGTTAGCGACGTGAATAGTGAATTCGCTAGGCGTAATCATTTAATTACGACGCAACGGAAAATTCGTTAATTTGGAATTAGCGAACCCGAGCCCGGGATTGTTTGCGAGCGCATTCGCATTTCGAATTCGAGTGCGGCACGCAAGTCAAATCAAGCGTCAAATCGCAAATCACATCAAGCGTCAAATCACATGTCACTTTGAGTGATGTGACATTTGAGTGATTGATGTGAGTTGATTTGTGTTGATTGACAAGCATTTAATGCTTTGCTTTTGGAAAAATATTTTGGTATATTGTTTTATTTATTTTTGGAAATAATCATAAAACCTATTACTTTTTCTTTCCTCCTCTTCTCTCCTCTGTACACGTTTTTGCTCATTTTGGAGCCAAAAACTTCTTCATCTTCTTCTCTCTCGGTCTTGGACCGATTTCTTCATCTCTTTCTCTGGTTTGACCGAAGAATGGAGAAGCAATGATCTTGTTACAAGATCTATGTGCTAGCACACTCATGGAGGAATACAAGGTGATAGGGAAGTGAGTTCGTGAGCTTGGAAGCTTGAAGCTTGGAGCTTCAATGGTGTCTCCCATGGCCGAACCTTGGAGAAGCCGAACCAGTCACCACCGTGCAGCCCCTCACACGCGCAGCTCACTGCCAAGCAAGGGAGAGCAGTTCGCACTCCATCTTTGTTGCATCTCTACCGATCAATGTGAGTTATTCCGCACCTCCTTTGATATGTATTCAACTCGTTTATGCATGATTTATGATCCTTGGGACTTGATTGAAACTCTACATCGACTTCTCATAAGCAAGCACATCCATAATAAACATTCCAAAACATGATTCAAACACTCACATAGAAACATATGAATATACATCCTATTACAAAATTCAAATGTCATACCTCTAATAGTTCTCATAACTTTTCTTTTATCGATCAAACATATTCATTTCAGAATCTCTATTTAAGAACATTTGATATAGTGTCTTTACCAAATGAATATATCCAACCTATACATATCTTAACATCATATGCATATACGAACACATACTCATATACTTATACATTTTCATATTCATTCATATACACAAGTTCATATCGTTACACATTCATACCTTTACGTACATTCATACATACACATGGACATTAAGCTTATCAAACATTTCACTTCAAACATTTCAATACATACATACAGACATTAATATCATTAAACCTCTTACATCATATCATAATAATAACAAAATTCATACGTGCGATGGTCGTTTCACTTACTATACATAACCTTGAACTCCTTCTCAAACTACAACTTAACTATCTTTTATTTAACCTAACATATCAATCATCTATACACCTATATATGTATATTCAAAACACGAAATCAACCATTAAGCTCTCATCGCATGAGTTACTTACCTGGCTTTGTGAGAACTCTAGTTCCTAGTCACATCGAGATTTCGAGGCCATATACGGACTCCAAACGATCCTACGAATGCGCTAGAATCGATGGAATTCTGATCGGAGCTACTGTTCATCATGGGTCACTATTCATATGAATCTTCCTCCCTTATTTTGTGTGCAACTGAGCACGTATCGGAAAAATCATCACTGCCATCTTGTAGTACTCTTTGAGAGCTTCAATTTGGCGAGTGGCTCGGGCCGTGAAATGAAGCGACGAGCCCGAATCAAACAACCCATGACACGCGCGTTTACCTCTCTCTCTTGCCACTCGCCAGCGTCTTGGGGCTGCCGCCGGCCACCATAAGGTGGAGGGGTGGCCGACGCACCCTCTTGACTGGTCGCACTGGCTGGCGGTGGTCGGTAAGCTATAGGCGTGACCATGGGAACTTAAACACGTTTGGGGACGTGAGGGGCGTGTGGGGGATTTGTAATGATTTTGCCATTTTGGTAATTTCTGAAAATAATTGGTATTTGTAGTGAAGTTTCTGAAATTTACATTATGGCCGCTGAAAATTATAATCAGGCCCTTGTCACAGAACTTTCTTGAAAATACACATTTGCGAAGCTCTTCTGATGTAAATTTTGAAAAGTATTGAACATGAAAGTTATTCGTGTCGGAAAAATGAGTCTAATTGTTCAAAAATCAGCTCAATCGGAGTTTGTTTGCTATCTTTATAGTCAAAAAAATAAACTTTTAAGCGTATAACGATAAAATCAGAAATAGTGTAACCGGTTCTTAGAACCACACATTTTCCAACACGATGAAAATTCACTTTAAAATATTCAAACCTATTTCCCAACATATATAGTCTTATTTTCGAATATTATCGTGCTTTGAATTCTAAACTTCAATTCAAAATCTTCCAAAACTGTTCTGAAACAAATATTCAGGATATTACACTTTGTGGAAAAATTGGGATTACCGTTGATACATCTTGATAGATCTTATAAGTGGATGAGTGATTTTGGAGAGTTCGAGGTTGATAAGCAAGTTGTGGTAAGTTTTGTAATTGGGAAGTATGTTGACCAACTAGTGTGTGACGTGGTTCCTATGTGTCATACGAATATTTTACTGGGTAAGCCTTGGTATAAATTCAATAAATTAATCTATGATATGGATAGGAATATGTATAAATTTATGTATGATGGAAAAATTATCAAGCTTGCTCCTTTAATCCTACAAAAGGTAAATAAAGAAGATTTGTACATGTAGAAGAGTGAAGAATAGTGGGCTAAAAGGAAGAATGCATTTGCTGAGTTTAGAATGTTACAAGGAGAGCTTCTAGAATTGATAGAGAGAAAGACGTTAGTAAAATGTTAATTGACTATGGATATGAGCGTAGTCTTGAGTAATAAAATGAAATATATTGATGTTTCCATGAATAAGAGTGAGGTGGTTGATGATGATGATGATAATTATGATATTGATGAGAGCAATACCATTAGTGATGATGATTTGGTTGTTCATGATGCCAATAAGGTGCTTGGAGTTACCATTAAGGGTGAATATCATATGGTGCAAGTGGAGTTAAGAATAAGAGTAGCAATGGAGAGATTGAGAGGGGAAAAATATTTAAAAAGTCATTCATTGACTTTACTGACTTTTTCCACCTTAATTATTCTTTTCCATGTGATTTTATTTTGTTCCAGGATTGTCGTCACATTGATCTTGTCATTTTTATCTATGATCCGATTTTTAGATTTGAGGATGAATCTTTTTCAAGAGAGGGAGAAGGATGTGATCCAGAATGAGCTCTATTTGTTAGACCAAGTTAACCTGAAGTTGTGGCTGATTGCATGGCTTGGTCAGATTGGTGTATTTGGGCCATTGTGATGGATTTGGAAGATTCATTGGGCTCTGGAGTTTGGTTTATACATGAGACTTTATATGAAGGCTTTATTTTATCTAAGTCATTAATGGAATAGATCTTGGAAGTGTATGGGCTGCCTTGATCTTGGAAGTTGAGTTTTTGATGTCCAAATGATTAACCATAAAATTCTAAGTAAAATAGATATCTAAAAATCAAAATTTTTAGACTTAGAAATTTTTGAAGTTGAGTGACCTGCTGCTATTGCACTCAGTTTGTTTTTTGAACAGCCCCTGAATTTCGATTTAGGACTTGAGTTTCCGAAATTGAAACTGAGATTCATAAAAACCAAAATAAACTAGATACATTAAGGTCCATTCTATTAAAATTTCAGCCTCTGATTCATTCCCAATTAAGTACAACGGATTTTCAAAGTTAGACGTCAAGCAGTGAGTTTTTAGCAACTTAGTAGAATCTAAGTTTCTGTTACAACACTTGCGTAACTCGAAACCTAAGCCCATAAAATTTATAGATACTATAGATATCTCTTACATTCATAAAGATTAGGTTTCCATGCATTACATATTCTTTTATGCCATGTGAAAATATTCTAAGTTATAGAAACTAATAGTTATTTTGACTTTAGATCGACGTCAGGATACTCAAAGGTCACCCACGCTGTGTACCGCTCTCTATTTTACATAGCACAGTGACTGTATATTTTATTTTCATAGTGTTTTATTTATTTTATAAATTTAAATGAATTTATTTATGTTTAAGGTATACTTTGAGATGAGACCAAGTTGCCAAAATATTTTGATGAGTTAAAAATATTTTTGTACCAGTTGAGAAATGTTATTATGCTTTTGATATTTATAGATGAGTTCTTTTATTATTTTTATTTATGGATTGGGGAAAAACCTAATCTCAGAGACTTTGGAATTGACGGATATAGCAGACACATGCACATATAGTTTTAGGACTAGGGGGATGGTGTTATATGATGCTCCTATTGATTTATCTCGGTCAAACCAAGATCATATTAAGCTATGAAATGTCCGAATACAACAAAGTAAAGTTGCGGAAATACTCACTTTGATCGGCTTCTGGATGCGATGAACACAAAACTTTCTTCATGAGTTTTCGGCCAAGCTCCTCCATGGTTGTCCTCTAAGCTCCAAGCTTTGTTTTGAGATTCCATGCTCATGAATGGGTTTCCCTATCACCTTTGTAAGACTCATTTGAGTGTGCTAGAACTTTGAAATTTTGCCATAAAATTTCCTTAAAGCTTCTTGTTGTTCTCGGCCAAGCCAAGAAATTTGAGAGAAAATGGCACCTTGTGCCGTGAGTTGGAGAGGGAGAGAAGGAGAGGATGAAGTTGTGTGTGTTGTGTATTTTGATTTCAAAAATCAAATACAAAAAATCAATTACCAAATTCAAAAAAGGTACAAGGCATTAAAGTCTTCCAACAACTCACATCACTCACAAAAGTGACATCCATCACAAGAACGACTAATGATATGACGCGTGATGTGATTCGTGGGCCCCACTTGATTCGAAATGCGAGTGGGCCTGCAAACACTCCCGGGCTCGGGTTCCCTAATTCCAAATTAACGAATTTTCCATTCCGACGTAATTAAATCAAATTTAATTAAATAATTATGCCTAGCAAAATTACTACTCACGTCGCTAGCGAATTAATTCTAAATTAACTCATTCGCCCGAATTAAAATCTAATTTTAATTCCGTGTCGAAATCTAATTTCATTTAATATATCAAATAAATTATTTTACCGATTAATCCAAATTAATCGTTCTCTCTCTTCAAATAGAATTTTATCCCAGATAAAATATCTCTGTAATTAATCCTAGATTAATTTTCTCTCTCTTATAATTAATCCCAGATTAATTATGCTCGAGTCATACGTCATCGGTGAATCTTCAGGAAGCGACCCATGAGATCCCTCGATAAGTTGGCAGTAATTCGGTCGTCGGACTATCTGAATACGTACGTACCTAGTACTACGTTTTTACCGATTTACAAGACATGGTTGGCTTCTAGCAAAGCACCGTGCCTACCCAATTCTCCAGAAATATTCTTAAAGGAATATATAATCTATATCAGCGTAGTATACGTAGTATTGCGTATTGCGATCCAGTATCGGATGTCACATGCTAGGCCTGAGGTTGGAATTGTGTCTGCCACGTACAAAGCACATATCGGATCTCTGGTAACCAGTCTCTATAATCGGATAAACATGACCTAGTCATATTATCCCGATAGCTGCAGCATATAAGAGTACCAGTTCCTTATCCTACGTGACCATCATCTCCATATGACTGAAGTGATACTTCCATCTTGACATCACACCCAATACACTACGATTCTCAATATACCCAAAAGAGGCGTACACAGAATCTGTTAAAGCCCTGGACGACCAAAACCAAAGTATATTGATTGTCGCAAGTATTAGCGATGCAAGTCTCAGGTTAAGACCAAATACACCTACCCTGATTCGGACTTCTATAGACACATAGTCATACTACCAATGGAATTCTGAGGGGTCTATCCAGAGCGAAGCTGTTCCCGTACCATCGGTAAACATAACCTCATATTACACTTGCATAAGTATCCAATACTGAAATATATGAGAACTATGCCGTTATGCTCCAACAACGCGCACAAGTGCAATACTAGTCTATTCCGCATTATCGATGTCCAATCTCGATAATACTACGACTAGAGATGTTTTAATGGTTAAACCTTCTTGGATTGATATTGTCTCATATCTTATCAATCCAGAACTAATCATATGGACTTTTATCATTTATACATCCCGGTAATCCAATTAAAAATGATAAAAGAGCAATTTCCTTTGTCACATAGTTAATTTGTATAACAATATCATGTTCTGTACAAATAGTGATGCTATGGGTCATAATTGTCCAACAATCTCCCACTTGGCCTATAGCCAATCACTCAAGTGTCCTACACTTGAACTATGTACGGTTCGCTCAAACTTCTGCTGAGAAACTACTTTCGTCAGTTGATTTGCTCTGTTATCATCTGATGTGATTTATTCGATCATCACATCGCCACGATGTATGATCCGAATGAATCAGATGAATAGTTGAAGTATATACTTAGATCATTGATGAGACCATTAATTCTTTAGCTTGTGCTGTAGCCTAGCTCAGCCGCTAACAGAACTACTCCTAATCTAATTACGATTATTAAGATCCAAAGTGCTTCTATTGCTGCCTCAGCTGCAGCAATATTCCCCTTTTGTTGTTTATTCGGCAACAGTATCTTACTTGGAAGATTTCCAGCTCACTGTTCCGTTGTTCAAACTATATAGTACCTTTATTACGACTTATAGTCATTTTTATCGGTTTGGAAACTTGCAGCAGTGAACCCAGTCACTTCAAATTCTCCTTCTCCACAGCTTAAGAAAGCATCCTTAGTTCGTCTAAGATACTTAAGGATGTTCTTAACATCAATTCGATGACTATCACTTGGATTGGCCTGATTGTGACTCCATATGCTCAAAGTATATGAGACACCAGATCGTGTACATTCCTTTCAATGTATGAGTTCTCGGAGAGTGTCAACAACTTTTAGATCTATCCCATTAGATCCTTATTCCTAGAATATGTTGGACAGTTATGACCCATAGCGTCACTATTTGTACAGATCATGGTGTTGTTGTACAAATTAACTATGTGACAAAGGAAATTGCTCTTTTATCATTTGTGATTAGAACACCAAGATGTATAAATGATGAAAGGTCTATATGATTAGTTCATGGATTGAGATGATATGAGACAGTATCAATCCACGAAGGTTTAATCATTAAATATCCCTAGTCAGAGTATTATCGAGATTGGACATCGATAATGCGAAAAAGACTAGTATTACACTTGTGCGCGTTATGATGGCATAATGGCATAGTTCTCATATATTTGGGTATAGGATACTCATGCAAGTGTAATAGGAGGTTGTGTTTACCGATGGTACGGAAACAGCTTCGCTCTGGATAGACCCCTCAGAATTCCATTGATAGTATTACTATGTGTCTATGGAAGTCCGAATCAGGGTAGGTATATTTGGTCTTAACCTGAGACTTGCACCGCTAATACTTGGGAAAATCAATGTACTTTGGTTTTGGTCGTCCAGAGCTTTAACCGGTTCTGTGTACGCCTCTTCTAGGTATATTGAGAATCGTAGTGTATTGGGTGTGATGTCAAGATGGAAGTATCACTCCAGTAATAGTGGAGATGATGATCACGTAGGATACGGAACTGGTTCTCTTATATGCTGCAGCTATCGGGATATTATGACTAGGTCATGTTTATCCGATTAAAGAGATTATTACCAGAGATCCGATATGTGCTTCGTACGGGGCAGACACAATCCGATAAAGAGATTATACAAGGTATCGACTCCCTATTATGACAATGTGTCATGAATTCGAAATAGATTCCATATATATCAACTTAGTTTGGATACTAGTTGATGTACCGCAAGGCATTGTGCCTATTGGTACTATATAAGTCTTCAAGGAAGACATACATGGATGGAAACATACCAACGTATAAAGCTAGGCTTTTAGAGGAAAGGTATAGTTATCAACATTGTGTCCATTTGGATAATGCTTGCTAAAGCTGCATGTTTCATTTATGAAATATGTCAGCTTAACGGGAAAATCGCTTTCCTGAAAAGGAAACCTTCTGGAGGATGTTTACAACATCCTGTCGGTTTTGTCGTACCATAACTAGCAAACAAGGTTTGCAGGTTATTCGATCCATGTTTGGATTGAAGCAAGCATTAGGTTATTGGAATTATCGTTTTGATGTAATCATAACAGTTTATGATTTAATTCAAAACGAAATGATTCTTGTGTATATAAGAGGGTTAATGGGAGCGCACTGACAGTGGATGTCCTATAAAATAATGATAATATGTCATTTCTTGGAAATGATATTCCCATAAAATAATCGGTGAAAGCTTGGCTTTCGAGAAAATTCTCTATAGAATTCTTGTGAGAAACAACTTTTATTCTTGGAATAAAGATCTACTGGGATAGATCTAAAAGTTGTTGAAACTCTCTGAGAACTCGTACATTGAAAAATGTACGCGACCTAGTGTCTCATACGCTTTGAGCATATGGATTCACAAACAGGCCAATCCAAGTGATAGTCATTGGATTGATGTTAGGAACATCCATTATTATCTTAGAGATCTAATGATGCTATCTTATACTATGGAGAATGAGAACTTGAAGTGACTGGGATCACTGTAGCAAGTTTCCTAACCGATAAAGACGACTATAAGTCACAAAACGGTACTATACAGTTTGAATAACGGAATAGTGAGCTGGAAATCTTCCAAGCAAGATACTGTTACCGAATAAACAACAAATGCGGGTTATTGCTGCAGTTGAGGCGGCAATAGAAGCCTTCTGGGTCGATAACAAATCTAATTAGATTAGATATAGTTCTAATAGCAGCTGAGCTAGGCTGCAGCGCAGGCTAAAGAATTAATGGTCTCATCAAAGATCCAAATACATACTTCGATAATCATCTGATTCGTTCAGATCATACATCGTAGCGATGTGATATCGAATAAATAGCATCAGATGATAATCATGAAAATCCGCTGACGAAAGCCTTTTCTCAGCAATTTGAGCCAACTATACATAGTTTAGGTGTTAGACACTCGAGTGACTGGCTATAGACCAAGAGGGAGATTGTTGGACAATTATGACCCATAGCGTCACTATTTGTACAGATCATAGTGTTGTTGTACAAATTAACTATGTGACAAAGGAGATTGCACTCTCATCATTTGTGATTAGATCACCAAGATATATAAATGATAGGAGGTCCCTATGATTTGTTCCTGGATTGAGAATGATATGAGACAGTATCAGTCCACGAAGGATAAATCATTAAATATCCCTAGTCAGTTTATTATCGAGATTGGACATCGATAAATACGTAAAAGACTAGTATTACACTTGTGCGTGTTGTGAGGGCATAACGGCATAGTTCTCATATATTTGGGTATAGGATACTCATGCAAGTGTAATAGGAGGTTGTGTTTTACCGGTGGTAAGGGAAACAACATCGCTCTGGATAGACCCCCTCGGAATTCCATTAGTACTATGACTATGTGTCTATGGAAGTCCGAAATCAGGGTAGGTGTATTTGGTCTTAACCTAAGACTTGCACCGCTAATACTTGTGACAATCAATATACTTTGGTTTTGGTCGTCCAGGGCTTTAACCAGTTTCTGTGTACGCCTCTTCTGGGTATATTGAGAATTATAGTGTGTTGGGTGTGATGTCAAGACGGAAGTGTCACTCCAGTCATATGTAGATGATGGTCACGTAGGATACGGTACTAGTACTCTTATGTACTGCAGTCATCGGGATAAAATGACAAGGTCATGTTTATCCGATTATAGAGACTAGTTACCAGACATCCGACATGTGCTTCGTACGGGGCAGATATAATTCCAGCCCCAGGCCTAACATGTGATCATCCGATACTGGATCGACATACGCAATACTACGTATACTACACCAGATATAGATCCTTATTCCTGTAAGGATATTTCTGGAGAATTGGGTAGGCATGGCACTTTGCTAGAAGCCAACCTTGTCTTGTAAATTGGTACAAACGTAGTACGAGGTACTTACGTGTTCAGATAGTCCGACGACCCGATTTACTGCCAACATATCCGGGGATCTCATGGGTCGCTTCCTGAAGATTCACCGATGACGTGTGACTCGCACTTTTAATTAATCTGGGATTAATTAGATGAGAGAGAAAATTAATCTGGGATTAATTACGGAGATACTTTATCTGGGATAAAATATCATTTAAAGAGAGAGCGATTAATTTGGAATTAATCGATTAATTAATATATTCGATATATTAAACGAAATTGGATTTCGACGCGTAATTAAAATTAGATTTTAATTCTGGCGAACGAATTAATTTAGAATTAATTCGTTAGCGATGTGAATAGTGATTTCGCTAGGCATAATCATTTAATTACGTCGCAACGGAAAATTCGTTAATTTGGAATTAGCGAACCCGAGCCCGGGATTGTTTGCGAGCACATTCGCATTCGAATTTGAATGTGGCACGCAAGTCAAATCAAGCGTCAAATCGCTAGTCGCATCAAGCGTCAAATCATTAGTCACTTTGAGTGATGTGACAACTTGTCACATTGATTGATTGAGTGATGTGACTGATGGAATGGTGAAGAATGAAAGCTTTTTGAAAGCTTGAAATACATATATTATTATTTTAATATTTGGTTATATGTTGAATTGATTTGAGAAATCAATTAACCTTTTACACATTTCCAACTCTCTCTCTTCTCTTTCTTCTTCCTCTCACACACCCAAGGGGCTGAAAAGTTTTATGTTTTCTGGTTTGCAAAAACCATGAGTAAGGGAAGCCAAGTGGGGAAATTGTGGCGAATTTCTTGAGAGCTAGCACTCCGAGAGACATGCGAAGGTGATAGAGAAGTCCACCCATGAGCTTGGAATCATTTGACGAAGCTTGGAGCTTGTTCAATGAGCAACAATGGCTGAATCTTGGAGATGAAAGCAGTGCACTGCCGTGAGCTGCAGTGGGCAGAAAAGAAAGTTTTTTTGCCTCACGTGTCGCTCAACCGATCAATTTGAGTCTTCCGCAACTCTCTCGTTGTATTCACACTTGTTTCATTGCTTGAAATGATCTTGGGACCTTAGAGAGTTCCAACAAAAACCTTCAAGGATTGATACTGTCTCATATCTTATCAATCCAGAACTAATCATATGGACTTTTATCATTTATATATCCCGGTAATCCAATTAAAAATATAAAAGAGAAATTTCCTTTGTCACATAGTTAATTTGTACAACAACACCATTTTCTTTATAAATAGTGATGTTATGGGTCATAATTTCCAACAGCCTCTAGATACTAATTTCAGGGCCAGGATGACAGCATTGATTAGCGTTTCTGTCGCTAGTTCAGTGACTTGAGAGACGATGAGATGTAATACCCCAAATTACTAGTTAGGCATGTGGGGGATGTCGATATGTAACATCCATATACGTCTGTTATTTTCCGGATGAGATTATCAGAAACAACACTTTTATGAAAGAGTTTCAGAAAGAACTAGTTTTATGAGAGATCTCAGAGTTTTACAATAAGAAAAAATTTCAAGAAAAGTTCTTTTTTGCATAAAGAAATTGTTTTCAGACAAAAAGAATTTTCTGAAAAGATTAGTTTTCTTGTAAAATACGAAGATTTTTGTTTCACAAAAGAAATTTTTCGTAAATAATTTTAGTTCTTGTTTTAAATTATCCACTCACTAGGTCGTTCTAATGATCTAATCCCCCCTCCCTCCCCTCCACTCTCCAGCGTTTTCTATTTTGTAGGTCTACTTAGAAGACAACCTCAAGAGGATGGATACTGATGGCAGTCATTAGGATTATTGGGCCCACATATCAATCAAGTTTGAGGTATATGGATCAGTCAAAGTCAATGTTGTAATAGTTAAAGTACAAGTCGGGTTTAAGTTGAATGAGAGTCTTTACTTGAGGTTTTCAGAGTCAAAGATACCAGAGTTTATCATAGCAAGTTCAGAGTTGTAACGAACAAAGTTTGTATCCTGAAATTAAGTTGGACAAGTAGCCCTCCAGTGTAAGTGTGTGATTCATGTTTGTCAAATAATTAGAAAAATAGTAGAGTTGAAATAGTCAGTCAGTTAGTTAGAGGCTAAGGGTGATATGGTGACATATCTCCTTCCGATAGCATCTCCGAGAGGGGGATGTTACACTATCCTAGATCAGGTATTTTCTTAGTGTGTTTTTGTTGGACAATTATGACCCATAGCGTCACTATTTATACAGATCATGATGTTTTTGTACAAATTAACTATGTGACAAAGAAGATTGCACTCTTATCATTTGTGATTAGATCACCTAGATATAAAATGATAGGAGGTCCCTGTGATTTGTTCCTGGATTAAGAATGATATGAGACAGTATCAGTCCACGAAGGATAAATAATTAAATATCCCTAGTCAGAGTATTATCGAGATTGGACATCGATAAATACGTAAAAGACTAGTATTATACTTGTGCGCGTTGTGAGGGAACAACAACATAGTTCTCATATATTTGGGTATAAGATACTCATGCAAGTGTAATAGGAGGTTGTGTTTTACCGATGGTACAGGAAACAGCTTCGCTCTGGATAGACCCCCTCGGAATTCCATTGGTAGTATGATTATGTGTCTATGGAAGTCCGAAATCAGGGTAGGTGTATTTGGTCTTAACCTGAGACTTGCACCGCTAATACTTGCGACAATCAATATACTTTGGTGTCGGTCGTCCAGGACTTTAACAGGTTCTGTGTACGCCAATGCTGGGTATATTCAGAATCGTAGTGTGTTGGGTGTGATGTCAAGATGGAAGTATCACTCTAGTCATAGTGGAGATGATGGTCACGTAGGATACAAGACTGGTTCTCTTAAATGATGCAGCTATCGGGATAAAATGACAAGGTTAGGTTTATCCGATTATGGAGACTAGTCACCAGACATCCGACATGTGCTTCCTACGGGGCAGACACAATTCCAGCCCCAGGCCTAGCACGTAATCATCCGGTACTGGATCGATATACACGATACTACGTATACTACGCCTGATATAGATCGCTTATTCCTGTAAACATGTTTCTGGAGAATTGGGTAGGCATGGCGCTTTGCTAGAAGCCAACTTGTTTTGTAAATCGGTAATAAACGTAGTACGAGGTACTTACGTGTTCGGATAGTCCGACGACCGTATTTACTGCCAACATATCCGGGGATCCCATGGGTCGCTTCCCGAAGATTCACCGATGACGTATGACTCGCACTTTATTAATCTGGGATTAATTATGATGAGAGAGAAAATTATTCTGGGATTAATTACGGAGATATTTTATCTGGGATAAAATATCAATTTAAAGAGAGATAACGATTAATTTGGAATTAATCGATAACTTAATATATTCGATATATTAATCGAAATTAGATTTCGACGCGGAATTAAAATTAGATTTTAATTCGGGCGAACGAATTAATTTAGAATTAATTCGTTAGCGACGTGAATAGTGACTTCGCTAGGTGTAATCTTTTAATCGCGTCGCAACGGAAAATTCATTAATTTGGAATTAGCGAACCCGAGCCCGGGATTATTTGTGAGCGCATTCGCATTTCGAATTCGAGTGCAGCACGCAAGTCAAATCAAGCGTCAAATCATTAGTCACATAAATCGTCAAATCACATGTCACTTTGAGTGATGTGACAATTGATTGATTGATTGATGTGAGTTGATGTGAGATGATTGAAAGCATTAATGCTTGACTTTTTGGAAAAGTTTTTGGTATATGTTTTATTTTTTTTTTGGAAAACAAATTAACATTTACACATTTTCATTTCTTCTCTCTCTTCGCATACGGTTTTGGAGCCAAAATCTTCTTCTCTCTCACCCATTTTTTTCCTTCTTTTTTTTTGGTTTGACCGAGTGATGAAGGAGAAGCTAAGGAAATTTGTGGCAAATTTCTTGGGTGCTAGCACATATAGGAGCCATCCTAAGGTGATAGGGAACTCACTACATGAGCATGGAATCATCACTTGGAGCTTGGAGCTTTCATGGAGGACATCAATGGGCGAAAATGGTGGAAGAAAAAACTGCCACTGCCGAATTCTTGGAGCCCAAACCAGTGAGTTTGCCGAGTGTAGGACACAGAAACTGGACGACGCATTCTGTTCCGGGCTCGTGGCCCGGTTGAGAGTACGGAGTAGCCCACGGGGGACTAAACCGGAGAATAATGGAGTCGCCACCCGTGTGAACCGGGAAAATGATTTAAGGCCGCACTCACTCCCCTCGCAAGGGAAGACCTCAAACCGTTGGGTTCGGATGGTCCCTTACTTATGTCATTTGTAATAATTGGATTTGTGCAATATTAACCTAGTCTACAAGACATGCAATATCATTCATCAAACATACTACATGAATAGTAATCTAAACACACCACGATTTAAATTCTTAACACAAAATAATTAATTACGTCATGCTTAAAATAAAATAACATTACAACAACGTAATCATGCTTCGAATACAAATTTGAGTGAAATGAAACAAGTGAGCCTATTAAGTGGTACGGGGCATTGTATCCCGAGTGCAAACCATATTACCGTCCATTCAGATTCGGCTATGGAATTTATGTCCGGGTTTCCATCCAATATACCCACAAAAAAGGAACACACATTCCATTCACCAAAACATTACATCACATATCTAACTAATAATATTCATGAGACAGAAAAATAATTACATGCTTTACTACGTTATTAATTTGCATAACCCAAATTAATAACATATCTAATTAATTATTCATGCTAGACATTATAAAAACACTATTCTAAGACATTATTTCATGTGAGAAAAATCAATAATAGGTGCCCTCAGGTCTAACCTTTTTTTTTTGTCGTTGTTTGGAGACGCGTTATAACGGCCGTCGGAATATCTTAAGATACCGCAATTGCGCCGGTTCATGTTTTTTGACATTTCCTTCGCTGTTTCGCTGTTTCGTTCGCCGTCTACACTCCGTTTCGCTGCTGTTTTGGGTGCAATTAAAGGGTAGTTTCACGGCAGTGTGCAGGGGGTGAAATGGCGTGTTTCAGGTGCTTATTTTGCTGTGTTTGGAGTGCAGTTCAAGGCAGTTTGAAGGTGTTTGCTGTGCCGTGAACGAGCTGCTGTGAAGGACTGTTGCGTGCGTGAGTTTGAAGGGAAGTAGAGGGTTATTGAATGATGATGTGCCGTGTACTGGTCAGAGGAGAGTGGAGGCAAGGGCAGTGGCGTAAGAGGAGAGGAGCTTTCTCGGTGAAGGGCTGCTGTTGGGGACTTGTAGGGATTTGCTGGTAGTTATGGCGTGAAATGGGGCTGGATGCAGTGAGTTAGGCGTGATGGGGGCTACTGTGTTGAAGACTATCCTCCTTTGGTGCGTGTATCCTCTTGTGCATGAAGTTCAGTGGGCAGTGAGCATGAAAGGAGTGCATGAAGTTCAATGAGCTCCTTGTGCGTGTATCTTCTCTCCTTTGGTGCCGTGAATGAGAGACATGCAGGGGGGCTTTTGCCGTGGCTGAATGGAGAGGGGCAGTGAATGATGTTGCTACGTGTGAGTGAAGGGGCTGCTGAGATGTGGGGCTTGTGGCGAGAATGAGGGCTTGTTTTGAGATAGGGCTATGGTTGGTTGTGTGAGCTGCAGTGCATGGAATGAGATAGTCACTAGGGTTTCATTTTGTTTGAGAGTGGCGAGCAGGGTCCATGTGGCCGAGAGTCCAAGGGGGCAAGGGTTTCACGTGGATGGCTAGGGTTTTTGTGTTGTTATGGTTTTTTGTTGTTTTTGAAGTGAGAGTGGGTGTGTTCACTGTGTGCATTCTTAGCTCCGGGTGCAAGGGTTCAGTGGTTATGTTTTTATAATGGTTGAGGGGTGAGGGAATTATTAATTATGGGTTTGTTGTTTGGTGGGGGTTGGAGGGTTTAGGTTTATTTAATGGGTAGGCAAATATATGTTGAAAACGTGTGGGGGTGGCTAGGTTATTTATGGTTTTTGTTTCTTTGTTATTGTTGTTTGGTTTATGTCTTTTTGTTTTAATGTTTGGTTGAATTATTTATTTGTTGTTTTGAATTTCTTTGTGATTTATTAATTATGTTTGTGAAGTGGGCGTGTGAATTAAATGGTGTGGGGTTATTGTTTGAAAAATGGAGGGTGAGGCATGTGAGGGATTGCCGTGTGTTGTGTGTGAATGCATGTGGGGGAAATTGGTTGTTTACGTGAAGGAGGAATTGATGAAGGGATTTGTAGTTTGTTTGATTATTTTATTATTTGTTGGTGTTGTTGAATTAGTGGGTTTTGTTTTATTGGTTGTTTATTTTTATTAAAATTGTTATTTAATTGGTTTGTATTTTTTATGTTTTAATTTAATTAATATTAATTTAATTGGTTGATGATTTTTATTTTTGCATGGAAGTTGAAGGGAGACAGATGTGTTTTGAAACGGGTATTCAACAAGCGAACTCCGAGCGAACCAAGCGAATTAAATTCAAAATGTGTCAATTCTTGACTTCTCATCTCCAACGACCGCCTTCCGCGACCTCCACGACTAAAAGGTAGTGCCTCCTTACGAGACTCATCATCGGGCTTGGTATGCAAAAATGCAATGCCTACACCGAGCTTGACAGAGGAAGGAAATGGAGTTTTGTTCTTCGATGCATGCAATTCGTTCATTGTGAGTATTTCGCACCTCATTTGATGTGTATTCATACTTGTTTCTTGCTTGATAATGATCCTTGGGATGTTTAGAAACTCCAACAATGGTATCTTGAGCCATTTGAGCATGAAACATGAATTATGGTAAAATTTAGGGCTTTTTGATTTGAGCATATTTGGATGAAAATGAATGTTTTAGTATGCTTAATTGATGATAACATGGTGTTATGCATTGTCAATTTGATGAGTTTTGAATTGGACAAATTTTCCCCAATTACATTAGCTTGGCCGAATGTATGTTGATGCCCTAAGTCTTGGAATTTTTTATTTTGATCATTGGATGAGTTGAAATCGATTGGGTAATATTGATTGTGGATTCAATTGGATTGGAATCGAATCGGACTACTAAGACCCTAAATAGCTGAGACATAAAGCATGAAATTGGGTTTGATTTTGAAAAAATTATGTTGGACATGATTTGATGTAAATGAGCATGATTAATTAGGCTAATTCGTATTTGGAAATATTGATTTGGGTAATTAATTGTGTAATACACTTTATGTAATTAAATTTGGAATTTGGAATTTTTGTAATTTAATTATGTTGGGCCTTAAATTGGATTTGGGCTTGTTATGTTGTAAATGGGCTTACTGGGCTTGGTTGTACCAAGTTAGGTTTAGGCCAAATGGATTGGATCCAATTGGGCCCAAAAACGCTTCCATAAAGCCCAAATGCGACTAATGGGCCTTTAAAGTTTAATTGGGCCTAATGGGCCTAAATTGATTTCTGGGCTTATGGGGTAACTCCCGGATTGGACTTTGGTTATTGGGTTTGACCCGAGTTGACCAAAAGTCCACGCCTTAAAGAAATTAATTAAAAGCCCATTAGACTTTAATTAATTTTATATTGGATATTAATCGGGCTTTGAGACCCGTAACGATTAAATTTCGAATTTGAATCGTAAAAAGTTCATTAATAAAGTGTGTTATTTAATTTGGAATTAAATGGTGATTAGTATTAAATATAAATTGAATTGGATTAATTTTGTAGTTTAATTTAATTCGAGAATTCGTACTTTGAGTACTTATTCGTAAAACGAGTTTGACTCGCGCAAAATCAAATCGTTGTTTGAACATTGGATGGTCACTAGTTATCAGATTAATTAATTGGATTAGATTGATTGATAACATACTTGTGTGAATACATGATTGTGATGCATGAATAATGTATATCGGATGGATATTAGATGGGTGGGACAATTTTAGAAATTGTTGTAATAAATTTGGAATTTATTAATTGGACCTGCGTGTCCAGCCTTATCACCTCCATACTCTTTGTATTCTCTTCTCACCTATTCCCCTCAATGTACATGAGGTTTCTTTAGAAGTGTAGTGTAACGGGTAGAAGAAATATTTGTGCTAGCGGGAGAGAGAAATGGAGAGATTTGATCTAGGATCAATGTGTAAAGTATCCATATGCATATCATTATTATTTATTATACGCGCTTTATTATGTGTTTAGAATGCATGTTTAAGGGTTTATGATGATGAGACCTTAACAAAGATAATAAATTGGTTGCCAATTTGCACGCGAAAAACCCTCAAACAATATTAAACGTTTTTCCTTCCATTGAGTGATTCTCACTCAAGATCCGAGACTGGCATTGGTTTGTTGGCCAAAGTCAAGACCTTTGTCCGTCGAGGATGTGTTTGAATCACGAAGGCTTTGTTACATATTGGTGTCTTGTCCAAGTTGTGGTTTGTTGGCCAAAGTCAAGACCACTTCTTGTCCATCGACATTGATTACGAAGCTTTCCATGGTCAATGGGTCACGCTTAACTGGGATCACTAAGTTTGTTGTGCCAAAGCCAAGGCTTAGTTTTTATTCAGAGAAAAATGTTAGGTAATACATTGGATGTATTGGCATATATAAGATATATGTTTCGGACTTGGATGTCCCCCTACCGGATCTAGGAATTGGATTGGATCCAATCGATCTTAGAGATCTACCTAGTTAATATCATACAATTTGTTGGCCAAAGTCAAGATTGTGTGATATTTAACGGGATCCTAGCCCACTAGGAAACACGGTTTCCCGAGTACTCGAAAGAGGGTTTGAGGCTCACAGAAAAATAGTGGGAGGCAAGAATTGAATTTGAAATATTCGTTTAATTACTTGTCATACGTGCTCAATCACATATATCATTCTTCAAAGAAATTAAATGTTAGTTGGACTAATATTTAAATGTTGTTTGAATAAACAGTTGGACTATATTCAAACTATTCACTTATAGTTGATTTTATAATTGGATTATAGTATTCAATATAATCGATTTTAATCTATTAATTATAGTTGATTAAATAGTTGGACTATTGTAATCATTATAATAAATAGTACCTAAATCATTGATTAAATAGTTGGACTATTAGAATCAAGATAAAATTGAAAGATTAGCATTTAAAACATGATCCTAGGGAAAATGTATTTAAATGGTTTAATTTTCAAATTAGGAATAAATTTCAGGATGGTCCTGGAAAATAATAAGTTACTTTATTTGATAAAATAACAAATTACGCCTAAGTCCGGAGTTAAGTAAATAGTAGAGCATAATCTTTGGAAGATTTATGTGATGATAACTTTAGTGCTTAATCCATTAAGCTTGTCGCAGTAGACTCCTTAATTTCTGAATCAGAACTAAGGATTAGATCCTTAAGTATGATAATGAAATTGAAGGATCTTCATAAATCTATACTTAGATTTTAGAAGTACTAAATTGCAATAAAAACTCTTGGAGAGTTAATGACTATTCTCAAGGAGACAAGTCAAAGTTTCCAATAAGGCAAGTAGCGCAAGGCGCACCTTACTTCGATATTCTAGAAACCCGAAAGCTTGGCCAAAGGCTTCTGGAATATGAAAAGGGCAAAGGAAAAATCATTATAATCTTCTGGGAAGATAAAGGACATATCCCAAAATGTCTGCTTAAATTGTGGCAAACGGGATCGCGGAAGTGTGACTGCCGTTTGGACAAAGCAGACATGAAGGTATTGAAGAACGAGCAAGGCTATGACTTCAAATATGTTTGTCATAAATATATACTACTAGTAATAAAATTGGATTTTAAATACTTAGTGTGGTACATAAAATATATATACTGATGTTCAGAATCTGCTATGAGCAGTAATACTGACCTTCAGTAGAGATTTAATCTACGAATCGAAACGAGACGAAAGTCGCTGTTTTAACCGTAGATACCTAATTTAGGAACTACCCTTCGGGTGTGTCTAAATTTGGAAACTGTTATAATGTAACTAGTTTGACTAGAAACATTATCTTTATATCAGTGTTTACCCCTGCGGGTGAACCTTTATATTCTAGAACACTAAAGTGTTTTATTATATAAAGATGATATTGAGATAAACACATTAGATGTGAATAACAGAATTTATATTTTGAATATAAATAAATCTCAAATATATAATATGACAAACAAATAGCTCAAACTGATTTGATCAGAAGAAACTAATTGTGGCATTGCTGTCTGGGACACAATTAAACGAGAATCGTATATCCACACTTTTGAAGAATGGGTACTCGGACTAATTTGATTTCATTCAAATAAAGTCTACGAATCTAGTTTATTGGGCAAGTGCCTAAAACACTATTTAACTTGGGTAAAAATGTAAAAGCCACCGATCTGTTAGCCCTAGTTCATAGTGAAGCAAGTAGGCCCATGTCTGGCTATGCTAGAGATGGATATGAATATTTCGTGACCTTTACGGATGTGGCATCGCATTATGGTTATGTTTTTCTTTTGAATAACACAAATCGGAAACTTTTAAAGTTTCGACACGAATAGACAAACAGATCGGCTAAAGTATTAAACTGTCACGGTAATACCGTAATGGAAAATACTTAAGCAAAAGCTTCTAATATACTTGAAAGAGTATAGTATTCTTTCAAATGAGGACTCCTCCCGGAACACGTCGGTTTGACGATGTGTCCGAACTGAGTAACCGAATTTTGTAGGACATGATAAGGTTAATCATGAGTCGCTCTAAGCTATCATTTCCTTCAACGGATAAGCTTTAAACAATGCAGAACTTATTTTGAATAAGGTTCCATAAAAATCTGTTTGACAGATTTCATATTAGATATAAACAGGAAAAGAAACCGGGTTTCACATTCCTGAATATTTGGGTATGCTGGGCATATGATTGGATGATACCAAACTAAAACCCAAATTGGATAAGTGTCAATTGTAGGTTATCCTAGGGATACCATAAGTATTGTACTTATACAACTCACAAGAGAACAATTAGATTGTTGCTCACCATGCGGATTTCCTAAGAGGAATACTGATATGCAGTGGTAAGTGGGAGGATAGTAAAACTCGATGAAAATCGAGTAATACTATTCCAGGCACCTATTCCTTAATGTAACACATATAGTTCATCAAGCATGAAACTATATCATTAATCTTCGAATACAAAAGAACCCCGTATGTCGGAGAGAGTCAGAAAACAACCTGGGGAATGGGTTTCTGATCTCACCTGATAAAGATGTCTATCTTATTGAGGAATAACAACTGACTACGTATGAGGAAGTGATAAAAGGTATCGACTCCCTATTATGGAAAATGCCATGATATCCGAATTGGATTCCATGTATATCAACAAGTTTTGATACTAGTTGATGTACCGCAAGGCATTGTGCCTATAGGTACTATATAAGTCTTCAAGGAAGACGTACATGGATGGCAACATACCAACGTACAAAGCTAGGCTTTTAGCGGAAAGGTATCGTTATCAACATTGTGTTGATTACGATTCAACCTTTTACCTGTTGCCACTGTGAATCCATTTGGATAATGCTTGCTGATGTTGCATGTTTCATTTATGAAATATGACAGCTGAACGGGAAAATCGCTTTCCTGAAAAGGAAACCTTTTGGAGGATTTTACAACATCCTGACGGTTTTGTCGTACCAAAACTAGCGAACAAGGTTTGCAGGTTATTCGATCCATGTTTGGATTGAAGCAAGCATAGGTTCTAGGAATTATCATTTTGATGTAATCATAATAGTTTATGATTTAATCAAAACGTAAGAGATTCTTGTGTATATAAGGAGGTTAGTGGGAGCGCACTGACAGTGGCTATCCTATATAAATAATGATGACATGTCATTTCTTGGAAATGATATTCCCATAGAAACAATCGGCGAAAGCTTGGCTTTCGAGAAAACTCTCCGAGAAATAGTACATTGAAAAATGTACGCGACCTGATGTCTCATACGCTTTGAGCATTTGATTCACAAACAGGCCAATCCGAGTGATAGTCAATGGATTGAAGTTAAGAACATACTTAGTATCTTAGAGAACTAAAGATGCTGTCTTAATCTGTGTAGAATGAGAACTTGAAGTGACTGGGATCACTACTGCAAGTTTCCTAAAATGATATTATACAGTTTGAATAACAGAACAGTGAGCTAGAAACCTTCCCAGCAAGATATTGTTACCGTATAAACAACAAATGCGGGTATTGCTGCAGCTGAGGCGCGGCAATAGAAGCTATTTGGGTCGATAATAAATCTAATTAGATTAGATATAATTCTGGTAGCAGTTGAGCTAGGCGTCAGCACAGGCTAAAGAATTAATGGTCTCATCAACGATCCAGATATATTCTTCGATATTCATCTAATTCGTTCGGATCATACATCGTGGCGATGTGATGATCGAATAAATCGCATCAGATGATAATCATGAAAATCCGCTGATGAAAGCTTTTCTCAGCAGTTTGAGCCAACCGTACATAGTTCGGGTGTCAGGCACTCGAGTGACTGGCTATAGGCCAAGTGGTAGATTGTTGGACAATTATGACCCATAGCGTCACTATTTGTACAGATCATGGTGTTTTTGTATAAATTAACTATGTGACAAAGGAGATTGCACTCTTATCATTTGTGATTAGATCACCTAGATATATAAATGATAGGAGGTCCCTGTGATTTTTTCCTGGATTGAGAATGATATGAGACAATATCAGTCCACGAAGGATAAATCATTAAATATCCCTAGTCAGAGTATTATCGAGATTGGACATCGATAAATACGTAAAAGACTAGTATTACACTTGTGCGCGTTGTGAGGTCACAACGGCATAATTCTCATATATTTGGGTATAGGATACTCATGCAAGTGTAATAGGAGGTTGTGTTTTACCGATGGTACGGGAAACAGCTTCGCTGGAATTCCATTGGTAGTATGACGATGTGTCTATGGAATTCGGAAATCAGGGTAGGTGTATTTGGTCTTAACCGGAGACTTGCACCGCTAATCCTTGCGACAATCAATATACTTTGGTTGCGGTCGTCCAGGACTTTAACAGGTTCTGTGTACGCCAATGATGGGTATATTGAGAATCGTAGTGTGTTGGGTGTGATGTCAAGATGGAAGTATCACTCCAGTCATAGTGGAGATGATGGTCACATAGGAAACGGGACTGGTTCTCTTAAATGCTGCAGCTATCGGGATAAAATGACAAGGTCAGGTTTATCTGATTATAGAGACTAGTCACCAGACATCCGACATGTTCTTCATACGGGGCAGACACAATTCCAGCCCCAGGCCTAGCACGTAATCATCCGGTACTGGATTAACATACACGATACTACGTATACTACGCCTGATATAGATCGCTTATTCCTGTAAGCATGTTTCTGGAGAATTGGGTAGGCATGGCGCTTTGCTAGAAGCCAACCTTGTCTTGTAAATTGGTATAAACGTAGTACGAGGTACTTACGTGTTCGGATAGTCCGACACCGTATTTACTCAACATATCTGGGGATCTCATGGGTCGCTTCCCGAAGATTCACCGATGACGTATGACTCGCACTTTATTAATCTGGGATTAATTATGATGAGAGAGAAAATTAATCTGGGATTAATTGCGGAGATATTTTATCTTGGATAAAATATCAATTTAAAGAGAGATAACGATTAATTTGGAATTAATCGATAAATTAATATATTTGATATATTAAACAAATTTAGATTTCGACGCGGAATAAAAATTAGATTTTAATTCGGGCGAACGATTTAATTTAGAATTAATTCGTTAGCGACGTGAATAGTGACTTCGCTAGGCGTAATCATTTAATTACATCGCAGCGAAAAATTTGTTAATTTAGAATTAGTGAACCCGAGCCTGGGATTATTTGCGAGCGCATTCACATTTCCAATTCGAGTGCGGCACGCAAGTCAAATCAAGCGTCAAATCATTAGTCACATCAAGCGTCAAATCACATGTAACTTTGAGTGATTTGCAATTGATTGATTGATTAATGTGAGTTGATGTGAGATGATGACCGGCGTAAACACACACGTATAACGCAAGCACACGTATCGTTCAAGTAGTATAAAAATATCGATCCCACGAGTACTTAATTCCTACTGTTGTTATTAATTATTGAATCTATTTATTTACAGGTATCTAATTATAGGGAGAAGGGAATTGATTGCTTTGGTTGGTTGAATGTGGAATTGCTTAATAAAAATAAAATAAACAAAAGAAAATACTAAGGAAAATAAATAAAGAGACTCAAAAGATCTAGGGTCGTGACTCCACACAATATTGTTAAAAAGATGAATTGACTCTCTTATTTATGTGTAATAAATTAATTTGCTAACCTGGAACACGATGATATGCAAAAGTCTCTTCCGATGGTCAGACGCAAATACCCAGTGTAACCCAATTGAACCATATTCCTATGTCAACCACATTATCTGGATTCATTAAGACCAAGTTCCAATTATGGCTACCCCCGCCCGACAGATATATGTCTATCCTGTAAGGAATCTATTAAAGGGTTATCTATCCTCAAGGAAGATCGTGGGCTTTGAATCTAAGGCTGAAACCTAAAATCCCTATGTCTAGTTCATTTTAAGTTCACCATATCAATCTTATTGGTGATCAGACAACAAGAGCATTAAGCTTAAGACTCAATAAACAAACTAAAGAATAACCCATAAAAAGAAAATCAATTATTAAGTGTGGATTTGTGTTTCATCACTTCCCTAGAATAAAATAAAATGCTGGGGTTAGAGGATCCACAATTAATATTTCTTATCTAGGAATCTCACTTATTATAATATATAAATTATTTTATATTCTGCTTTCTCAGGAATTAATAATATCAAATATTTAAAACCAGCCATATAGGCGGTAATCCATTTAGTCCAATTACACCAGCCATATAGGCGGTAATTATCTATCACATAAAGACCAGCCATATAGGCGGTAAGGTAATTTATATTTAAAACCAGCCATATAGGCGGTAATAAAGTCTGACATTAATTAATCCGGTTAAATTATAATTTAAATATTATAATTAAGTGAGATTTACCTAAATAATTATATTAAGGTTTCACCTTTTACCCCAGCGAAAATTAACTACTAACATTAAAGAAAGGTAGAAGAAGAGAACTACTATTACTGAAAATTAAAGACATAAATTAAAAATATTATTTATATATACAAAATAGATGCTTCTTATAAAATCAGAGAGAATTCTCCAAGGAAAGCATGAAGAAAAATGAATCTGGCGGCCTCCTTTTATAGGCATATTTTGGTCCAGCGTCGCGACTCTGGAAATGCACTAGCGTCGCGACACTGGGTGCAGTTCACGCGGAGTCCATGCGGGTTGACCACGCGGCTTGTCGGCAGCAATAATTGAGCCACGTGTCACGCTGTGGTTGGCTGGCGTTGTGGTCGAATAGCAGGTCGACAGGTGGCAGGCGCTGATAGGTGGGAATTTCGGTCCAATAGCGGCTTGACACGTGGCAGCACCTGATTCATCAATAATTCGGTCCAATGGTGAGAAGACACGTGGTACGCGCTTGGTTTGGTCCAATGAGATGTTGACACGTGGCGGCCGGTGCATGTTAGCAGAACCGTTGTGATGGTGACAAGTGGGACGGCGCACGTTAGCATGATCGGCGCACGTTAGCAAATTTTGACCAATCGGATTTTGACACGTGTCACACGGCGCAAGATAGCAGATCAGGCGCATGATTGGCGTCGCGACGCGCTGGGCTTCAGCGTCGCGACTCCGAAATGACGAAAATGCCCTTTTGTCCAATTTTGTCCATTTTGCCCTCAAATTGTCTTCAATGCTTTCCAAACTTTATTTATCTGTAAAATAACACAAAATACATCAAAACGTTCACAAAACTCGAGAAACTATACGAAATATTAGGTCAAATGAGTGGGAAAAAGTGATATAAATACCACTCATCAGATGATTGAAAGCACTTAATGCTTGACTTTTTGGAAAAGTTTTTGGTATATGTTTTATTTGTTTTTGGAAAACAAATTAACATTTACACATTTTCATTTCTTCTCTCTCTTGGCATACGGTTTTGGAGCCAAAATCTTATTCTCTCTCACGCCATTTCTGCCTTCTTTTTTTGGTTTGACCGAGTGATGAAGGAGAAGCTAAGGAAATTTGTGGCAAATTTCTTGGGTGCTAGCACACATAGGAGCCATCCTAAGGTGATAGGGAACTCACTACATGAGCATGGAATCATCACTTGGAGCTTGGAGCTTTCATGGAGGACATCAATGGCCGAAAATGGTGGAAGAAAAAACTGCCACTGCCGAATTCTTGGAGCCAAACCAATGAGTTTTCCGAGCTTGACAGAGGAAGGAAATGGAGTTTTGTTCTTCGATGCATCCAATCCGTTCATTGTGAGTATTTCGCACCTCCTTTGATGTGTATTCATACTTGTTTCTTGCTTGATAATGATCCTTGGGATGTTTAGAAACTCCAACAGTTTTATGGTGTGGAAAAAAATAAGACACAAACAAAAAATTTGAATATTTCATTATATAAAACAAATTACTAATGGGTCTAGATTACCAAAAAAAGAATTATAATAAAAAAGGGCCATGAGCACTTTCATGAGGGGCAGGAGGAGCAGCAGTGGAAGACGAGGAGCCAAGATTGTCTTCTTGAGCAAGAGGCATTGTTGAGAGTGGTGTCGACACTGCATTTTTGCATAAGCCCGATGATGAGCCTCGTATAGAGGCACTACCTGAAAAGTTACGGAAGTTGCGGGAAACAAATGGTGGAAGGAAAGAAAATCTCCAAAATTAGCCCCTCATCGGACTCGGACTCACTAGCCAGCCTCAGATTCGCTTAGTCAGTTTCTGTTTCAAACCTCAGCCTCGCCCATCAACCCATCATCGACCCAAATCCATCCACACGCTAAACACCACACAAAGCCCATGCATCCACACGCCCAAGGCCCATACAATCCACCATGCACGCCTAAATCTTCCCAAATAAATAAAATCCCATGCATTCCACATGCTAAAATCCCCTCAAATAATTTTCCAATTTAATAAGATTTGAAATCCCATCCTTTCCAAATAATATGATTTGAGATATCCTCCACACCAAATTTATGAAATTCTTTCCCAAAATAAATTCCTCAAATCAACATGGTTTGTTTCATTGTTTAGAGAATCCTCCAAAACATTATAAAAAGGAGACCAAATCATCAAAGAGAGAGGCTTACACGGCAATCATCATCAAAAAAAACTTAAGTCTCTCTTTTCTTCTACCTTTCACGGCAACAACAAAAAGAAAAACCCTAGCACAACCAAAATAGAGAAAACAACCGGCCAAGAAAAAAACAACCATTCGGAAAACCTCCTTCATTCAACACAACCACCACCAAAACCAGAAAATAGCCCACCACCATCACCGAACCAGCCAGCAACCTATCACCAAAACTAGAAAAAACAACCACTAAAAGACAGCTAAAAAAGCCGAGAAAACAACAATTAAAAAACCGAAGAAATAACCAGCCACAAATCACCGAAAACAATCCAAAAATAACCAAAACAGTCACAAAAATAGCTGGCAAAATAACCAAAATAGTAGCCAAAACCGAGACAAAAATATAGTAAAAATAACCAAAAAAGCAAGCCAAAAAACAACAAAAACGGTAGCCCCAAAAACAGCCCCGAAAATAGAAAACAGCGCAACCAACAAACCAGCAAAATAGCAACCAGAAACAGCAAAATAACAACCAGAAATAGCGAAATAGTAACCAAAAACAGCAAAACAGCAACCAGAAATAGCGAACCAGCAACCGGAAACCAAGTAGCGATCCTTTCGGCAACGGCCTAACGCACTTCCGAGAAAGCAACTAAAAAGGTAAGACCTGAGGGCACCTTTTACCATATTTATTTTATAGTTCCAGATGTTACATGTCTGGCTGGACGTGAAATACGTCCAGCCGGGTATGCGAAGTCCAACATTAAAGATGGCCAAATTTCTGGTCACATTTTTCCTTTCTTTGGCATTCCGTTATTTATCCTTTTATTTATTTATTCAATTTCATCGTTATTTTATTATTTCACATTTATTTTGCTATTTAACTTTTTGTATATTTACTTTTATTGTTATTTTATTATTTCACTTTTTTTATGTCCGTTTACATTGCATTGATGGTTATGTGTGTTACTATCCCCTGCGGTATATCGGATCCAAACCCAGACGTAAATTTCGTAGTTGAATCCGAATGGACGGTAGTGCGGTCAGTACTTGGGATACAACTCCACGTACCACTCGGGAAATATTCATATGTGCGTGATTAGCCTCTTTTTGTTTGCTATTTATTTATTGACACTTTTCCCGCTTATCTTTGTTTATTATAGTTTTCGTTACCGCATCTTATACTTCTTAATGTAATATGCTTTTATTATTTCTATTAATGTTTATGGGTGTGTGAATTTGTGTTTATTTGAATTATCTTGCATGAACTGTATAAGACTTGGCTATACCATTGTGTGAACCAGTCCATTATACTGGTATAAGTAAGGGACCATTCCGAACCCAATGGTTTGAGGTCTTCCCTTGCGAGGGGTGAGTGCAGCCTTAAATCTTTTCCCAGTTCACACTGGGTGGCAACTTCTTTATTCATCGGTTCAATCCCCTGCAGGCTACTCCGTACTCTCTAGAGGCTGTGAGCCCAATAGTGTCATCGTCGCCGAGCATCATAGGCATAGCGGTAAATCCCACTTCACTCCTACATATGGCGACTCCATTGGGGATAGAGAATCGACCCCGAAACATTGCCTTGTAGTGTCTGTGGCTTTTGCTTTGGTTACCCAAGTCTCATATATTTTGCATACCCTTTTTACCCCGATCGCGTCATGTATCGTGAAGTAACTTTCACTCAAGGCGGCGGATCGTTATGTGATGATAACCATCACTCGTTTGCACGTACCCTAGGGTATAAAAAAGGCGCGTTCACTTGGTCACTCGAACCCTTGAGTGGGGAGACCTAGTTGTGAGCAACCCTTCACCGCGGAAGCCTTTATCCATACCCTTATAAGCCCACTTATGAACCATAGTTATATGTCTTATAGAAGATAACTATATGCTTGTGTTTGGGACCATTATCATTTGGATCCATTTGGGCCTCTTGTCATAGGATAAGAACTTGTTGGGCGACTTAAACTGGGACGCGTTTGTATCTTATGACGATTGGGCAAAAAAATTTCAAAATGACGATGGGCCACCTTGTGTTTGGGCCCCCTATCATTTGAAGTTGTTTAGCCACCTTATCACGAAAGTGTAAACCTGTTGGGATTTTTCAACTGGGACAAGTTTGCACCTCGCGATAATATGATTGAACGCTTTAAAATGATAACTGGCCAACTTGTATGAAAACCTTGATGGGCTTAGAAGGTCCAAACATGATCCCAATATGCCAAATGTATGAGTATGATATCCGCACTGGCTTTCATCCAGGAAGGGTATGCCTTGTTATGGCATATTTTTATACTTTTGGATATCTCCAAGTCCATCCCCACAATCGTGATTACCGAGGGCCCAATTCCTCGTTTCTAGATAATGGCACGATCCCCATAATAGGCTTAGTCAATATTGTAAATATGCGGTCTTTGTCTTTTACCGATGGAATGAGACTGGGGTAGCCAAGGTTCGCCCTTGTAGTGTAGGAGAGAACGATTTTGTGTACCCCACATTGGTGCATAAATTGAGCCATACTTGGGATAGAAATGGACTTACCACGGGTGTGGGAGGAATAAGGTCGGAATGATATATGTCATTTTGATAACCACATGCATCTCATGCATCTCAAACATCTCATGCATCGCATGCATACACGCATCATGTTGACCCATTGTTTTAAAAGCCATCATAGATATCTGTTGGGTTAGAGAAGAATGAAGACTTGTCAAGAAGAGGTTAGCAAACATTGATCCGTCAGGCATTGAAGATTCCCGCATGGATCAATTGGAGACAACCATCACCAAAATTACCGAGCAACTACAAGCTTTAACCAACGATGTGGCCACTCTGACAGTACCTCGAATAGTGAGAATATAAAGTTTTACAGCCAGAGTAGAAAGACAATTGGGGGGCCTTCAGCCAGGAAAAAAATTTATTTGTTTTTAGTCCTTAATAGTTAAGCATACGTCCAATGTTGAAATTGTTTGCTTTATTGTGAAATCTTAGAAACGATAAGTTTTTGATGTACTTTTATATGATACTTTGAGTAGTTGATCTATGTTAGACTCGTAAGCACTTAATTATAGGTTTTTAACAGTGAAAATCTGAGTAGTTGGCAAGGTGACTAGTTGAAGAAATTGCAGGTCAATGAATCACCGTTTGTTTGGAGGTCTATCATGATTTGCTTGTGTTATGATGTGTGGTATGGTTGAAAATAAAATAAAAGTCTCTAAAGAAAAAAAAAATTAAACCACCTATAACCAATAAGCATGAAGCTACCCATGGGTGAGTATTATGACCGCCATGAGGAGAAATGCTACCTTAATGGGTAGGTGTGTTGAAAAAAAAAGACAAAAGAAAAGAAAAAAAGAAAATCATACCTTATTGAGCACATCAAAAGCAATTGCAGAGCATAATTGAAATTTCTAGGTTGATTTGACCCATCGATCCTAATTTTTGAAATGAAATCATTGAGTTGGCTTACCTAGGAATCAAGTTGTAAATAAACCTTTGCACACACACACTGTGAGTCTGGCTTAGATGATTTATTCGAATACTTGGATTTGAGTTGCATTGAGTGTTTCAAAGGTTCTCTGATTTCATTATTGGGCATTCTTTGAGGACAATAATATGTGTAACAATTGGGACTATTTCATAGCCCGTAATATAGTATGTCGATATACCACATAGTGACAGGCAATGGAGTGCAATTTCAGGGAGAGGGCACAATTAGAAATCTGAGAATCGGAAGATATGATCCCAAAAGGATGAGGTCGTTTTCAAGAAGGCGTAATCTATTTTGACCGGTTCGGAGAACACAAAGCTGAGCCAGGTCTGGGGTGACCAGTCTACCACCCCGCGAATAAGGGACACAACGGGTTCTTGAGCCATGAGACCAAAGGGAACTGAGCAATCACCGGAGGAGAATAGGCAGAAGAAAACTGTAAGCAGGCCAATGGGGCACCCGAGGCCCAAAAGGATTCCTAAAAGGGTGAAGAAAATCCCCTAAAATAAGGAATGCCTAACCAAAGATGACAACAAGCTAATATGACAAAGAAAACCCATCAGAATAGGAAATCCATACATGCATACATGCATACACGTCGCATACACACAATTTTTTGTTTTGTGTTCGCAGGTTTTGAGGAAAAAGCGACATGGACAGGCAACTCCTAGAATGAAGAGGAATAGAGGAACCTCAGAATGAATCCTATGGTTGAGGCCCATATTATCAACAGTTTTGTGAATGAATCCCCAAGGTCGGAGCCCATATTATTGAAAGTTAAGGAATTAATCCTAGGGGCGTGGCCCATATTGTCAATAGTTTGGAATGAATCCCAATGGTCGAAGCACCTCATCATCATGGAAAAAACCCCAGTGGATTGAAGAGTCACACAGAAGGACCAAGACGCTATCACTCACTCGGTTCGAGAATGAACCATCTCACACTTGGAATGGATTTGGGAATGAATCCCAGAGGTCGTAGCGCCTCAGAGATCGAAGCATCTCACACTAGGAACGGTTCGGGAATGAACCATTTCACACCCAATAATGGATTTCGGGAATGAATCCCCGAGGTTGAAGCGCATCAGGGATCAAAACATCTCACACTATGAAGAGTTCCGAAATGAACTATCACACACCCAGGAATGGATTCAGGAATGAATCCCCAAGGTCGAAGCACCTCAGAGATCGAAGCATCTCACACTATGAACGGTTCAGGAATGAACCGTAGAGATCGAAGCATCTCACACCCAGGAATGGTTCGAGAATGAACCGCATAAATCGAAGCATCTCACACACAGGAATGGTTCGGGAATGAACCGTAGAGATCGAAGCATCTCACACCCAGGAATGCTTCAGGAATGAACCGCAAAGATTGAAGCATCTCACACCCAGGAATGGTTCGGGAATGAACCGTAGAGATCGAAGCATCTCACACTAGGAATGGTTCAGGAATGAACCGCAGAGATCGAAACATCTCACACCTAGGAATGGTTCGGGAATGAACTATAGAGATCGAAGCATCTCACACCCCGGATGGTTCGGGAATGAAGCCTAGGGGTCGAAGCACCTCACCATTAAATCAACTCAGTTCGGGAATAAATCATAGAGATCAAAGCATCTAGTAAGGATGAACCCCAAGGGTCAAAGCACCGCGCCGTCAAATCAACTCAGTTTGGGAATAAATCCTAGAGATCAAAGCATCTCACAGGGATGAACCCCAGAGGTCGAAACACCTCACCAGCAAATTAACTCAGTTCGGGAATAAATCTTAGACATCGAAGCATCTCGCAGGGATAAATCCCAGGGGTCGAAGCACCTCGTCATCAAATCAACTCAGTTCGGGAGTAAATCCTAGAGATCGAAGCATCTCACACTAGTAGTGAAACAACAGGTAAGTCCGGCAACGGCTAACGAGCCAGGTAAGTAAAAATGCATGCATGACTTTGATAGGGTTGTCACTGTCACACACTGCACAAGCCCCATCAAAGTGGGGGCGACTGTAGACATTGTATTTTTGCATAAGAGCGATGATGAGCCTCGTATGGAGGTACTACCTGAAAAGTTGTGGAAGTTGCGGGAAACGAATGTCGGAAGGAAAGAAAATCTCCAAAATTAGCCTCTCATCAGACTCGGACTCACTAGCCAGCCTCAGATTCGGTTAGTGAGTTTCTGTTTCAAACCACAGCCTCGACCCAAATCCATCCACACGCCAAACACCACATAAAGCCCATGCATCCACACGCCTAAGGCCCATACAATCCACCATGCACGCCCAAATCTTCCCAAATAAATAAAATCCCATGCATTCTACATGCTAAAATCCCCTCAAATCACTTTCCAATTTAATAAGATTTGAAATCCCATCCTTTCCAAATAATAAGATTTAAGATATCCTCCTCACCAAATTTATGAAATTCATACCCAAAATAAATTCCCCAAATCAACATGATTTGTTTCCTTGTTTAGAGAATCCTCCAAAACATTATAAAAAAGGTGACCAAATCATCAAATGGAGAGGCTTACATGGCAATCATCATAAAAAAAAAACTTAAGTCTCTCTTTTTTTCTACCTTTCACGGCAACAACAAAAAGAAAAACCATAGCACAATCAAAATAGAGAAAACAACCGGCCAAGAAACAAACACCCATTCGACAAACCACCTTCATTCAACACAACCAGCACCGAAACCAAATAAATGCCCACCACCATCACTGAAGTAGCCAGGGAATCCTATTGGTAGTATGACTATGTGTCTATGGAATACGCATCAGGGTAGGTGTATTTGGTCTTAACCTGAGACTTACATCACTAATACTTGTGACAATCACTACGCTTTGATTTTGGTCTTCTGGGACTTTAACAGGTTCTGTGTACGCCTCTTCTGGGTTTATTGAGAATCATAGTGTATTGGGTGTGATGTCAAGATGGAAGTATTGCTTCAGTCATATGGAGATGATTATCACGCATGGATACAGAACTGGTTCCCTATTATATTGCAACTATCGAGATAATATGACAAGGTCATGATTATCTGATTATAGAGACTAGTTGCTTGTGATCCGATATATGCTTCGTATGGGGCAGACATTATTCCAGCCCCAGGCCTTGCATATGACATCAGATACTGGATCGCAATACACAATACTACGTATACTACGCCTAACAAAGATTATATATTCCTTAAAGAATATTTCTGGTGAATTGGGTAGGCACGGCGCTTTGCTAGAAGCCAACCATGTCTTGTAAATCGGTAGGAACGTGTTACCGGGTACGCACGTGTTCAGATAGTCTGACGACCGAATTTACTGCCAACATATCCAGGGATCTCATGGGTCGCTTCCCAAAGATTCACCGATGGCGTATGACTCGAACAGAATTAATCTGGGATAAAATTCAAATAGAAGAGAGAGAACGATTAATTTGGAATTAATCGATAAAATTAATATATTCGATATATTAAATGAAATTATATTTCATAACAGAATTAAAATTGGACTTTATTTCGGGCGAACAAATTAATTTAGAATTAATTCGCGAGCGACTTTAATAGTAATTTTGCTAGTCATAATTATTTAATTAAATTTGATTTAATTAAGTCGCAATGGAAAATTCGTTAATTCGGAATTAACGAACCCGAGCCCGGAATGTGTTTGCAGGCCCACTTGGATTTTGAATCAAAGTGGGGCCCACAAGTCACATCACTAATCAACTTTGTTACTTTATGGTGATAGAAGTTGGTGGTTGCTTATCTTGCACTCTTTGTCATTTTGGAATGACTTTTACCAAATTTGGACTTTGGTAATAGGTAATTTTTTTTGAAAATCAATTACACAATTCCAAAAAATAAGAAAATCTCTCTCATTACTCTCTTCTTCTCTTTCACTGTGAAAGAGCTTCTCCCTCTCAAAATTTTGCACTTTATTGTGAACTACAAAGATCAATAGGAAGTGATTTGTTGCAATTTTTCTTCCTAAGCTAGCACTTAAAGAATCATACAAAGGTGATAGGGAAACCTTTCCCATTGAGTTTGGAATCAAACATCAAGCTTGGAGCTGAACATACAAATCAAAAGATGAGCTTGGAGCACTTCTAAGGAGCAAAAGTTTTGAACTTTCCACCTACAACCAATCTGTTCAATGTAAGTATTTCCGCTACTTATTTGCGTATTCACACATCTTTTATACTTAATGATCTTGGATTTGTTCTTAGAGAACCCAACAGTATGATCTCACGAATCAGATGAAATTTTCGAAGTACATGCTTGGATTGTTGATGAGACCGTGGTTCCTTAGCCTATGTTATAGCCCCATTATTGTCACAATACAAATGTACGGGCTCAACTACTAACGGAACTACTCCTAATCTAATTAGGAATATACTGATCCAAACTGCTTCTTTTACTGCCTCAGCTGCATCAATATATTCCGCTTCTGTTGTTGAATCAGTAACAGTCTCTTTCTTAGAAGATTTCCATCTCACTGCTCTGTTGTTCAAACAAAATATGACCCTGATTGTGACTTACAATCGTCTTTATCGGTTTGGAAATTTCATCGGCGAACCCAGTCACCTCTTTCCATATAGACTAAGAAAGCATCTTTAGTTCGTCTAAGATACTTAATGATGTTCTTTACAGCAATCCAGTGACCATCACCTGGATCGGCCAGATAGCAACTATATATGATCAAAGCATATGAGACATCAGGTCGCGTACATATCATGGCGTACATGATCGATCCGACTGCTGAAGCATATGGGATCCAAATCATTGCATCTCTCTCATATTGAGTTTTAGGACACATATCCTTAAATAAAGAAACGCCATGTGACATCGTAAGCAGTCCCCTCTTAGACTGATCCATGTTGAATCTCTTCAACACTTTTTCAATGTACGAGCTCTGGGAGAGTGTGAGCAGCTTTCTAGATCTATCCCGGTAGATCCTTATTCCAAGAATAAAGTCTGCCTCTCCCAGGTCTTTCATGGAGATTTTTAACGAAAGCCACGCTTTCACCGATTGTAGCATTGGAATGTCATTGTCAAGAAGCAATACATCATCAATGTATAGGACAATAAATTTCAGTGCGCTCCCACTAACCTTCTTATAAACACAAGAATCATCTTCGTTTTGAATGAAACCATATTCTGTTATGATCTCATCAAAACGTTGGTTCCAAGAACGCGATGCTTACTTTAATCCATAAATGGATCGGTTTAAATTGCAAACCTTGTTTGCATGTTTTGGTACGACAAAACCGTCAGGTTGTTGCATATAAACATCCTCCAAAAGGTTTCCGTTAAGGAAAACAGTTTTGACGTCCATCTGCCATATTTCATAATCGAAATATGCAGCAATAGCAAGCATTATCCGAATAGATTTAATCATGGCAACGAGTGAAAAGGCCACATCGTAATTGACACTAAGTCGTTGATGATACCCTTTAGCTACAAGCCTACCTTTGTATGTTTGTATGTTTCCATCAATGTCAGTCTTCTTTTTGAAGACCCATTTACAACCAATAGGCTTAATGCCTTCTGGTGCATCAACCAGTGTCCAAAATTGGTTGGTATACATGAAATCCATTTCGGACTTCATGGCTCCTTGCCATAAAGCGGAGTCGATACCATGTATCGCTTCCTCATACGTAGCCGGTTCATCTTCCTCAATAAGATTAATGTCTACATTAGGTGAGATCAGAAACCCATACCTCTCAGGTTTTTTTCTGACTCTCTCCGACTTACGCGGTTGTTGTGTATTAAAAGATTATGGAAAAGTTGTGGGACACAGAAACTGGGCGACGCATGCTGTCCCGGGCTCGCGGCCCGGTCGGGAGTACGGAGTAGCCACATGGGACTAAACCGGAGAATAATGGAGTCGCCACCCGGTGTGAACCGGGAAAATGAGATTTAAGGCTGCACTTACCCCTCGTAAGGGAAGACCTCAAATCGTTGGGTTCGGAATGGTCCCTTACTCATGCCACTTGTAATGAAAGGATTTATGTAATAATTTAATCAGGCTTAAGTAGCACTTATTTCCAAGAGTATCATGCTTCTAAATTCACATGTACAAAATAAAACTTACACATATATTTCACATCTAAGATTGCATGCTTGGAAGTACATCAAAGGAGCGACAAACATACAACTTCATTGGCATATTGTATTCAAGAAAACACAAGCACACATACTAACCACACAAGCACACATGTGAGCACCTTCTCAAGTGGTACGTGGAATTGTATCCCAAGTACAGACCGTACTACCGTCCATTCGGAATCGGCTACGGAATTTATGTCTGGGTTTCCATCCGATATACCACAAGAAATAATACTCAAATGTTATCATGACATAGGTATATGAATTGTAATACATTAAACACATTGTATTCATACATGTGGGGATAGCTACTACGAAAATTATGTATGAAATCTGATGAAAAAGACTTAGTTCAGTGGGTGCGCGTTCGCGTAGCGTTTGAAAATGCGTTCGAACGGTAAACAGAAGGTTCGCGTTCGTGTAGCGTTCGAGAACGCATTCGAACGGAACCAGACCTGATGCATGATAAAACTAAGAAAGTACGTGTGCGTTCGCGTAGCATTCGAGAACGCGTTCGAACGGTAAACAGAAGGTTCGCATTCGTATAGCGTTCGATAACACATTCGAACGGAACCAGACCTGATGAATGATGAGACTAAGAAAGTGCATGTGCGTTCGCGTAGCGTTCGAGAATGCGTTCAAACGGTAAACAGAAGGTCCGCGTTCGTGTATCGTTCGAGAACGCATTCGAACGGAACCAGACCTGATGCATGCAACACAAAGAATAAAGACAACAATGTCAAGCTCAGTATGTACGATTAAACGTATCTTGCATTCAACCGAACACACATCAACCGGCGTGGCAGAACATCGTGGTAAAGGGCTTTAACCCCTCCCCATAGGGGATCTTTCATTGCACTTACTAAGCCCATGCGCTCGATTGAATCATGCATACAAAGAATTAAAAGCAATAATATCAAACTTAGTATGCCCGATTGAACGTATCTTGCATTCAACCGAACACACATCAACCGGCGCGGCAAAGCATCGTGGTAAAGGGCTTTAACCCCTCCCCGTAGGGGATATTTCATTCCACAACTAAGCCCATGCGCTCGATTGAATCATGCATACAAAGAATTAAAAGCAATAATATCAAACTTAGTATGCCTGATTGAACGTATCTTGGATTCAACCGAACACACATCAACCGGCGCGGCAAAGCATCGTGGTAAAGGGCTTTAACCCCTCCCCGTAGGGGATCTTTCATTCCACTACTAAGCCCATGCGCTCGATTGAATCATGCATAAATAAGCAACATGCAGAATTCAAGTGACGAAAAAATAAATATACCAAAGCAACACAAAACAAAAGAGGGTGTCGTTTACTCAAGCGGTACGTGGAGTTGTATCCCGAGTACAGATCATACTACCGTCCATTGGGAATCGGCTATGAAATTTATGTTCGGGTTTCCATCCGATATACCGCGAGAGCTGACACATCTCTCATTTTATTCCAAAGCCACAACATACAACATCTCATAATTCATGCATATTTATCTACTCAAGGGCCACAACATGCATTTCAACATGACAATCGTTCAAGCAATACTCAATAGATAATACAAATAAAAAAAAAAACAAAAAAAAACGAGTGTGAAAAATACCCTCAGGTCTAACCTTTTTGCCAACTTTCGGGCTTGCGTTTCACGGACGTCGGAAAGGGTACAGCTCCTCAACTTCTCCGGTTTACTGGTTTAGTGTCCTAGCTCACTGTTTTGCTGTTTTGCTTGTCGTTCGATCTCCGTTCTGCTGTTGTCTGCTGCTGTTCGGTCTCTGCTTTGCTAATCACTGTTCAGGTCACCTGTTTTGACATTTCAACGAACTGTTTCGAGTGTTTTTCGTGGTTTTTTAGTGTAGTTTTGTGTGGTTATTTCAAGGATTATAAGTGCAGTTTATGTTACTGTTTTAAGGGATTTTAGGGACTGTTTTGGGAGTGGTTTGGGTTGCTGTCCAGGCGTGTTTCAAGGGCTGTTTGGGGTGTGTTTGGGCTGCTGTTTGGAGGTATATTTTCGGTGATGGAAGGCTGCTGTATGGGGGAGATTTTCGGTGATGGGTAGAGGTTTAAGGGGGTGCTGTTTTCGGTTATGGAGTGGAGGAGATGAGGGGAATGGTTTGTGTTCTTCTTGTTGCTATTGCCGTGAGTGGCTAAGGCTCTTTGTGTTGTGATTTTGTGTGAGTTATCTGTATGAGCTAGAGGATGCATGTCTTGGTTAAGGGTTGTTTATATAGAGAAGGGCTAGGGCTTCACCTTGTCTCACAAGGAAGGGATTTGATTTGGTGTTAGACAAGGAAAGCAAGGGATTTGATGGGGGACAAAATTTGTTTAGATTAGGAATACAATATCTTTAATTTGTTATGATTGATTTTAATTAGGCATGACATCTTTTTAATTTAGTATGTGATTTTGTTTGGTTAGGAAGTTAATATATTTGATTTATCTTTATTTGGTATGATTATATTTTATGTTTTATTTAATTGGTAAATGGTTTAAATATTTTATTTAATTCAATGTTTAATTTAATTAAATTGGGATGTGTTTTATGGGCTTTGGTGGGCTAATTGGGCTGGGGTGTGAGGCTAGCAGCAAAACCAGAAATACCGACTCCATTCGAACGCTACACGAACGTCCGCAATCTGCCTGAAGTTTGAACGAAGTAACGAACGCAGCACTAACGAAGACAGTGAACTTGTGAAATGAACTTGATGACGTACTTATTCTGAATTTCCCCTTCCGACCTCTGTTTCCCGCAATATCCTTAGCTAAAAAGGTAGTGCCTCCAACTGAGACTCATCATCGGGTTTCACATGCGAAAATGCAATGCCTGCAACAGTCTCATCCCTAATGGACTGTTGGTATTCCGTGACGGGGTCGGTGTCAGGAACAGTATCACTCCGATTTTCATCGAAATCTACTTTCCTCCCACTTACCACTACATTTATGAATTCCTTTTCTAGAAAAACTACATGAAGAGAAATAAATATTTTGTTCTCTTGTGGGTTGTAGAAATAGTATCCTTTTGTTTCCCTAGTATAACCTACAAATAGGCACTTATCCGATTTGGGTTCCAGTTGGTATCATCCAAACGTTTAACAGATGCCCAGTATCCCCAAATCTTCAGGAATGAGAAACCCAGTTTCTTTCCTGTCCATATTTCATATGGAGTCTGTCCAACAGACTTTAACGAAACCTTATTCAAAATAAGTATTGCCATGTCTAATACGTATCCCCAAAAGGAAATTGGTAGCTTTGTGCGACTCATCATTGACCTTACCATGTCCAACAAAGTTCGGTTTCTCAATTCTGACACACCGTTCAATTGAGGTGTTCCAGGAGGAGTCCAATGTGAAAGATTACCATATTATTTTTAAGTAATTTTGAAACTCATTGCTTAAGTATTCTCCACCACGGTCCGACCGCAATGTTTTAATACTTTTGCCAGTCTGTTTTTCTACTTCGTCTCGAAACTCTTTGAATTTCTCAAAAGTTCCCGACTTGTGTTTCATGATATATACATAACCATAACGCGATGCATCATCTGTAAAGGTTACGAAGTATTCGTATCCACATCTAGCCTGGCTAGACATGGGCCCGCATACATCACTATGAACGAGGGCTAACAGTTCGCTGGCATATACACATTTACCACTAAAAGGTGTTTTAGGCATTTTGCCTAACAAACTAGATTCGCAGACATCATATGAATTAGGATCAAATCCGTCCAAGTATCCATTCTTCGAAAGAGTGGATATACGATTCTTGTTAATGTGTCCCAAATGACAATGTCACATATAAGTCTCATCAGTTTTACTCAGTTTGAACCTTTTGTTTGTCATGTTATATGTTTGAGATTCGTTTATATTCAAAATAAAAAGACCATTATTAACATCTGCTGTACATATCAAAATATCATCTTTATATACAAAACACCCATTGTTCCGGAATACAAAGGTATACCCACATTGGATTAAACTAGATACAGAGATGATGTTCCTAGTCAAACTAGGTACAAAATAACAGTCACCTAATGTAAGTACAAGCCCCGAGGGCAGTGCAGGCACTGTATTTTTGCATATAAGTCCCGATGATGAGCCTCGTATGGAGGCACTACCTGATAAGTTGCGGAAGTCGCGGGAAATGGACGTCGGAAGGGAAAATTCAGAAATCAATACCTTGTTGGACTTAATTCATTTGTTTAGCTTCGGGTTCGCTCGTTGGATCTCTTTTTTAAAATTACTCCTTAGCCACATACTCAGGCCCACACACCAAAAAAGGCCAAGCCACACGCCTATAAGCCCCTCTAATCATGCCCAAGCCCACCAAATCTCATCCAAAAAATATCCAGCACATTAAACACATGTAATCAAATCACCTTCCCAAATTAAATAAATCAAATCACTAAATTAAAGAAATCAAATCAAATCCCATAAATCCCTTTCCTAAACTAAAACAAATCACCTTCCTAATTCAATGGATCTTTTCCTTGTAACACACTAATTAAAAGATATCTCCCATTATTGCATGATCCTTGTTTCCTTCCCATGCAAAGAAAACCCTAACCTTTTCTTATAAAAAGAAGCACAAACCAAACCTTCACCCCTTGGAGCTCAAGTCACGGCACCTCTCAAAAAAATATAAACCCTAATAGCCTGTCATCTTTCTTCTCTCTCCATCATCAACTTTTGGCTCTCACTCACCGACACAAAAACAAAAAACCTAATCCTTCTCGCCACGTCCCTTTTCTCAGCAGCCATGTCATCACTCCTCCTAATACATCCCTCCACATTGCCGAGAATCACAGCCCCCATACAGCCTCCATCATTACCGAAAACCATCACCACAAACCAGCCCATCTCATCACCAAAAACATCACCACAAAACAGCTTCATCATCACCGCAAAATAGTCCCTTAATCACCCCTTAAAACACCGAAACAACAAGCCCGACACAACCCTTAAACTACCGCAAAACAACAGCCCACACAGCCTTCAAAATACAAAAATAGCAAGCCCCACACTGCATCGTAAACCACCACAAACCAATCTACCAAAACTGCACCGGAAAACCGCAAACAGTCCACCAAAACTGAACCCCAAAAAACTGCAAAACAGCCTCACACTGCACTTAAAACCACCACAAAACAGTCCACCCAAAATAGCCCCTGATTACCGCCAACAGTAACCAAAAGCAAAGACCAAAAAACACAGCAAAAATAGAGGAAACAGTAGCCCAAAATAGCGAGGCGATGAAGGATAAATGTTGAACCGGTGAACCGGAGGATTTACGGAACATTAGCCCTTCCGATGGCCGCGTAACGCTCTTCCAAGAAGCGACTTAAAAGGTAAGACCTGAGGGCACCCTTTGTTATATTTTATTTTGTCGTCCTGGACACGGCATGCTTGGTTGGACGTGAAATATGTCCAACCGGGTATGCGAAGTCCTACATTGAAAACGGCCAAATTATTTGGTCACATTTTTTATTCCGCATTTATTTTATATTATTAGTCTTTTGTTATTTCGAATTTAATTTATATTTATTATTGTTTTATTATTCCGCATTTGTTTTGTTCTCTTCGGTTATTTATGGTCATATGCATTATCATGTTTCATGTATGTCAACATGGGTTAATGATTGTGTTGTGTTAATGAGTGTGTGTTATCCCTTGCGGTATATCGGATGGAAATCCAGACATAAATTCCGTAGCCGAATCCGAATGGACGGTAGTGAGGTCTGTACTTGGGATACAACTCCACGTACCGCTTGAGGAAACGTTCACTCATATGTTCATGGGATTGCGCGCTCATTTTTATTTTGTTTATTCCTATGTGTGCAAACTTAGATATAGGTTATTCTTGTATGTGCATGTTGCGTAGACTTGGTTATATTATTGCACGAATCCATTCATTACAAGTGGCATAAGTAAGGGACCATTCCAAACCCAACGGTTTGAGGTCTTCCCTTACGAGGGGTGAGTGGAGCCTTAAATCATTTCCCAGTTCACACTGGGTGGCGACTCTATTTTATTTCTCCGGTTTAGTCCCCCGTGGGCTATTCTGTACTCCCGACCGAGCCGCGAGCTTGGAACAGCGTCGCCGATTTCTGTGTCCTACAGTCTGGCGACTGCAATAGGGACAGAGAATCGGCCCTGAAATAATGTCTTGTAATGTTTGTGATTCTTGCTTTAGTTAACCGTGTCAGCAAGTGGGTTGGGTCCAAGGGGTTTAACCAAAGGCATTATTAGAGCTAGGTAATGGTTTGGTGTCTTCCTTCATTCACTACCTTTCTATAGCTGAAAGGAAAAGCTGTGAAGGCACCTAGATAATCATTTACTCGAAGTTTATCGTGATGGACTAATTTGGAGGACTTATTTTTTATTCATGTCACCAAGGCGATAAGAGCCTAAGAGGCAAGGGTATTTAAGAGAGTTCCCTCCACCCTCCCTCTGGGGAATCTTCAATAAGAAATCCATTTGACAGTCATTCATGTATCATCACTCGTTGGCACGTACCTTAGGGTATAAAAAAAGGTGTGCTCACTCGATCGCTCGAACCCTTGAGTGGGGAGACCTAGTTGTGGGCAATCCTTCGCCAGCGGGAGCCTTTGTCTACACTCTCATAAACCCACATGTGAACCATAGTTGTATGACCTATAGAAGCCACCAATTTTGCTTGTGTTTGGGACCATCATCATTGGATTAAGTTGGACTTCTTGTCATGAGATTTGAACTTGTTGGGCCATTTAAACTGGGATGAGTTTCTGTCTTATGACAATTGGGCCAAAAGCTTCTAAAATGCCGATGGTCCACTTTGTGTTTGGGCCCCCTATCAATTGAAGTTATTTAGCCACGTTATTGCAAAAGTGTAAACATGTTGGGCCTTTTGCAACTGGATAAGTTTGCACCTCGCAATAATATGATTGAATGCTTTGAAATGATAATGGGCCAACTTGTGTGAAAACCTTGATGGGTTTAGAAAGTCCAAACATGATCCAAATATGTCAGGAGCATAAGTCTGATATCCGCACTGGCTTTCATCCAGAAATGATAAGCCTTGTTACGGCATATTTGCATACTGTTGGATGCTTCCAAGTCCATCCCCATGACCACGGTTGCCAAAAGCCCAATTCATCATTTCTAGAAAATGGCATGATCCCATAATCGGCTTAGTCCATGTTGTAAATGGGCCGTCTTTGTCTTTTACTGATGGAAAGGGACTGAGGTAGCCAAGGTTCACCCATGTAGCATAGGAGAGAACGATTTTGTGTTCCCATATTGGTGCATGGAATAAGCCATACCTAGGACAGAAATGGACTTACCATAAGTGTGGGAGAAATAAGGTCGGAAGGATATATGCTGTTTTGATAACCACGTGCATCTCATGCATCTCATGCATACACGCATCATGTTAACCCATGTGTCTTAAAAGCCATCATAGATATCCGTTGGGTTAGAGAAAGAGAGATTTGTCAAGAAGAGTTTAGCAAACATGGATATCGGGGAAAAGGAAACCGAGGAACAGAAAACTTTACGGCAATGATAGAGAGACAATTGTGAAAAAAAATGGAAAGAACAAAAAAATTTGTTTGTTCTTAGTCCTTAGTAGTTAGGCATAAGTCCGATGATGAAATTGTTTGCTTTAGGGTGAAACCTTAGAAACGATAAACTATCGATGTGCTTTTATCTGATACTTTGAGTGATTGATCTATGTTAGACTTGTAAGCACTTGATTATGGCTCTTAGCAGTGAAAACCTGAGTAGTTAGCAAAGTGACTAGTTGAAGAAATTGTAGGTCGGTGAATGACTGTTTGCCTAAATGTCTATCCTGATTTGTTTGTGTTATGATGTGTGGTATGGTTGGAAACCAAAGAAAAGTCTCTCAAGAAGAAAATATAAACCACCTATAACCGATAAGCGTGAAGCTACCCATGGGTGAGTATTAGGACCACCATAAGGAGAAATGCTACCTTAAAGGGTAGGTGTGTTGAAAAAAAAGAAAAAAAAAAGAAAAAGAAAAGAAAAAAAAAGGAGTTCAAAATGAAAAGAAAAAATGGAGACAAAAGAGAAAGAAAACCATACCACATTGAGCACCGAAAAGCAACTGTAGGCATAATTGAGACATCTAGGTTGGTTTGACCTATCGATCCCAATTTTTTGACGAAATCATTGAGTTGGCTTACTTGGGGATGAATTTGCAAAGGAACCTTTGCACACACACACTTTGAGTCTAGCTTAGATCATTTATTCAAAGACTTGGATTTGAGTTGCATTGAATGTTTTGAAGGTTTCTCTGGTTTCAATACTGGGCATTCTTTGAGGGCAATAATATGTGTAACTATTGGGACTATTTCATAGCATGTGATATAATATGATGATGTAGAATGCCATATCATGTGGTCCACCTTGACCTAATGCAAGCAGCGAAGAGCAGAAAGCTAAATCAAGACTGGGGGCGACCAGTCTACCACCCCGCAAATAAGGGACACAATGAGAACTTGAGCAAATGAGACTAAAGAGGACTAACCAATCACCAGAAAAGAACTGGCAGAAGGAAACAGAAAGCAGGCCCATGGGGCGACTAAAGCTTTTTGTAGGCGAGAGGCACTGTGGAGCACAAGGAAGGCCTAACCCATCGGAATAGGAAATACATCCATGCATACAAGCATACACGTCACATACACGCATTTTTTGTTTTGTTCACAGGTTTTGAAGAAAAGGAAAAAGCGGCAAAGACAAGCATTTTGGGGAATGAATCCGAGGGTCGAGGCCCACATTACCAGCATCTCGGGAATGAATCCCAGGGTCGAGGCCCACATTACCAGCAGTCTCGGGAATGAATCCTAGGGTCGAGGCCCACTTTATCAGCAGTTTGGGGAATGAATCTCAGGGTCGAGGCCCACATTTTCAGCAGTTTTGGGAATGAATCACAGGGCTGAAGCCCACATTATCAGCATTGGGAATGAATCCCAGGGTCGAGGCCCACATCATCAGCAGTTTCGGGAATAAATCCCAGGGTCGAGGCCCACATTATCAGCAGTTTCGGGAATGAATCCCAGGGTCGAGGCCCATATCATCACATGCCGGGAATGGCACTTCGAGAATGGAGGATGGGTCGAGGCCCACATCATTAATACCGGGAATGGCGCTCCGGGAATGGAGCATGGGTCGAGGCCCACATCAGTGATGTTGGGAATGGCGCTCTAGGAAAGGAGCATGGGTCGAGGCCCATATCATCACATGCCAGGAATGGCGCTCTAGGAATGGAGCATGGGTCGAGGCACATATCATCACATACCGGGAATAGCGCTCTAGGAATGGAGCCTAGGTCGAGGCCCATAACCGCAATGCCTCGGGAATCAGGTTTAGCATGCCGGGAATGGCGCTCCGGGAATGAAGCAAGGTTCGGAAGGGGAACCACAACTTATCAGCACAGTTCAAGAATAAAGCCCATGGAACAAAGCCCACATTCGGTTGTTCGGGAACAAAGCCCATGGGTTGAACCACCTCGCCACCATATCAGCTCAGTCCGGTAGTGATTCCTAGAGATCACAGCATCTTGCAGGGATGAACTTTAGGGGTCGCAGCACCTCACCACCAGATCAACTCAGTTCGAAGCAATAGGTAAGTCAAGTAGCAGCTGGCGAGCCAGGTAAGTAAAAATGCATGCATAACTTTGATAGGATTGTCATTGTCACACACTGCACAAGTCCCATCAAAGTGGGGGCGACTGTAGGCACTACATATTTGTATATAAGTCCCGATGATGAGCCTCGTATGAAGGCACTACCCGATAAGTTGCGGAAGTCGCGGGAAACGGACGTCGAAAGGGAAAATTTAGAAATCAATACCTTGTTGGACTTAATTCTTTTACTTAGCTTCGGGTTCGCTCGTTGGATCTCTGTTTTAAAATATCCAGCACATTAAACACATGTATAAATCAAATCAAATCACCTTACCAAATTAAATAAATCAAATCAAATCACATGCATAAATTAAAGAAATCAAATCAAATCCCATAATCCTTTTCCTAAACTAAAACAAATCACCTTCCTAATTCAATGGATCTTTTCCTTGTAACACACTAATTAAAAGATATCTCCCATTATTGCATGATCCTTGTTTCCTTCCCATGCAAGGAAAACCCTAACCATTTCTTATAAAAAGAAGCACAAACCAAACCATTCACCCATTGGAGCTCAAGTCACAGCACCTCTCAAAAAAATATAAACCCTAATAGTCTGTCATCTCTCTTCTCTCTCCATCATCAACTCTTGGCTCTCACTCACCGACAAAAAAACAAAAAACCTAATCATTCTCGCCAAGTCTTTTTCTCAGCAGCCACGCCATCACACCCCCTAATACATCCGTCCATATTGCCGAGAATCACATCCCCCATACAGCCTCCATCATTGCCGAAAACCATCACCAAGAGAACGGGAAATATATCGAAGAGAAATGAAGGACCTCTGTAAAATATTCTGGAAATGGAGATATTTGATGTATGAGGGATTGATTTTATGGGACCCTTTGTTCCATCATTCGAAAACCTGTACATACTAGTTGCAATAGACTACATCTCCAAATGGATTGAAGCAATTGCACTGCCATCAAACGATTCAAAAGTGGTGATAAAATTCCTTAAAAAGAATATTTTCACTCACTTCGGAACACCTCGTGCAATTATCAGTGATGGTGGCACACATTTCTGTAACATATATTTCGATGCAATCCTATCAAAATACAGAGTTACTCATAAAGTTGCCACTGCCTACCATCCACAATCAAATGGACAGGTTGAAGTTTCAAACAGGGAGATCAAAAGAATCTTGGAGAGAACCGTTGGATCAACAAATAGGGACTGGTGATGAGAACCTACTTGGAGCGAAGCCAGACAAACCCACACAAGACTGAAATTGTTCCTAAGAAAAACCAAGACAGTTCAGATAAAAACTCTAAACCTCTGAAGAACAAGCAACAGAAACCTAGAGTGCTAATAGGGGTGCTATAAAGGGTTAGCTGACCTTTGATAAGCCAAAACCAATGAGAACAAATTGAGGGTTTCTCAATGCTCACGAAATTGATATAAAATTTTATTCAAATAGAGTTGTTAAACATAACCAAAAAGTTAGCCTTTTATAAGGAGGCTGCAACCAAAACCCTAACCCACAAGGATAAAAGATAAAAGACGAAACTACCCACACGCCAACAAGCGCGTATCCTAAAACTAAATTAAGATATCCCCACGTGCAAACCCTTGCACGCTTAACCTAATTCCCAAACATAAAATAATAATCTAAAGAAAACACTCAAACATAAATAAAGGGCCGAAATAAAACAAATGTCAATCCTTAAATAAATAAATAAAAATGTCAAATAACCATAATAAAATAGGCCTAAGTAGCTCGTTGCTCCACGGCCTGAATAAGATTCACCATCTTGGGTTCGTTGATCGACGTAATCACACGCGTATAACGCAAGTGCACGTATCATTCAAGTAGTATAAAAAGTATCAATCCCATGAGGACTTAATACCTAATGTATTAATTTTAGGAGGTCAAATGATTACTAGTATCTAACAGATTGATTGATTGATTGATTTGAAATGGTGATGATTTTGAATTTAAAAACAAGTAAATAAAATTACACGAAAGTAGGTTTAAGAAAATTCAATATTAAGAAACTATCTAGGGTTGTGAATATTTCTAATATCTTTTAAAAGATGAAGTGGTTATTTCATTTTTGTGTAATATATCGGTTTACTAACCTGGAACACGAAATTATGTGAAAGCCTCTGTCGATGGTCAGACGCAAATACCCAGTTTAACCCAATTGAACCATATGTCTATGTCAACCAAATTACCTGGATTCATTAGGTTTAAGTTTCAATTATGGCTACCCCCACTCGACAGGTATATGTCTATCTTGTAAGGAAATCTATTAAAGGGTTATCTATCCTCAAGGAAGATCGTGTTCTATTAAGTCTAAGGCTGAAACCTAAAATTCCTTTGTCAAGGTTATTTTAGATTTACCAGATCAATCTTATTAGTGGCCAATTAACAATATGCATTAAGCTTAAGACTTAATAAGTAAACCTTTAAATTACCTAACCTATAAAATAACCCCTTATAAACCGGTGATATTAGAATTCATCACAACCCTAGATAACTAACTTAGTTACGACACATAACTAGGGCTAGTAAAAACTTAAAAATAAAAGACATAAATTACAATGCTGAAAAGTAAATGCGGTAAAATAAATACTGAAAAGTAAAATTACAATAAAATGAAATGCTAAGGTAAGATGATCTACTTTTACTACTACTAATTTAGATATCTCCCTTAATATAATATATTAACTTGTGATGATATTACCAACCAGCCATATAGGCGGTAACCTGATTAAGTTAAATTAAGTCTGACCAGCCATATAGGCGGTATCAAAATTTGTTCATAAACCTGCCATATAGTCTGTAAGAAAGTTTAATTACCAACCGACTAATCTGGCAGTATCCTTGCTTAGTCTGATTAAAACCAGTTTATAAATGATTACCAACCGGCTAATATAGCGGTATCCTCATTAAGTCAAATTTTAAATAGTGAATATATTATAATTAAGGGAGATTAATCTAAATAGCAATAGTAAAAGAATTACCTTTCACCCTAGCAGGGGGAAGTTACCTCCTCATGGTTGAATAGTAAAAACTGTAAAAGTAAAGAAAGTAAATTACTATTACTACTACAGAACGTAATTAAAATTAATTACAAAACTGAAATTAAAATAAACTAGATAGAAAACTCCATATTTACATCAGAGAATTCAGAAAGGAAGGTACATCTGAAACTAAAATTTCGAGCTCAATTTATAGGCCTCGGTAACCCCTTCGCGTCGCGACGCGTAAATTTCTTCTTGCGTCGCGACGCGCTGACGTGTCGCTCTCTGATTCGTCGGCTCAGATTCTTATCCGCTGACGTGGAAATTGCGGATGATTAACTCAATAATTATGCTGACGTGGAGTGACATGGCGATGATGTGGCGACACATGGTGAAAGTGATTGTCGGCACCGTAGGATTGCGACATGTGGCACGTTGTGATTGGCTAATGATGATGTGGCGGTGACGTGGCATGTTGACTCGGTCAACTAGTGATGTGGACGATGACATGGCTGACACATGGTGATGGCGATTATCGGCACCATAAGATGATGACATGTGGCATGGCGCACGTTAGCAGATTGGCTGTGATGGTGACACGTGGCACGACACACGTTAGCAAAGTCAAAATTCTCATATTATGACATGTGGACCCGACGCATGCTAGCATGGAGTGGCGCATGTTAGGCGTCGCGACACAGCCTGCGCGTCGCGATGTGCCAATTTACAATTTTGCCCTTTTGTGTCTTTTTCACTGTTTTGGTCCCAAATCACCTCCAGAGAGTCCTGAAACTTTATTTATTTACAAAATAACACAAAATACATCAAAATATTCACAACACTCAAGAAACTATACAAAATATTAGGTCAAATGAGTGGGAAATAGTTATACATTTCCTAATATTTTGTATAGTTTCTTGAGTTTTGTGAATATTTTGATGTGTTTTGTGATATTTTATAGATAAATAAAGTTTTAGGACTCTCTGGAGGTGATTTGGGGCCAAAACAGTGAAAAACGGACAAAATGGTAAAATCGTCATTTGGCGCGTCGCGACATCTAACGTGCGCCGCCTCATACTAACATGCTCAGGGGACACGTGTCAGAATCTGAGAAGTTTGAATTTGCTAACATCCACCGAATATGCTAACGTACGCCGTGACACGTGTCAACATCACAGCCGATCTACTAACGTGCGTCATGCCACGTGTCATCATCCTACAGTGCTGACAATCGCCATCGCCACATGTCATCCATGTCATCACCACGTCATCAAAAGACCGAGTCAAATGCCGAGTCATCTTGTAACTTGGCATCCATGTCATCATCATCCAATCACAACGCGCCACGTGTCGCAATCCTACGGTGTCGACAATCACTATCGCAACGTGTCACCATGTCATTGCCACATCATCACCACGTCACTACCACGTCAGCTCAATTATTGAATTAATCATCCAAAATACCACGTCATTGGATAAGAATCTCGGCGGACTAATCAGAACATAACACGTGTCGCGTCGCGACACGTGATCCTTGCGCGTCACGACGCGGAGAGCCTATCGACGCCTATAAATTCCGCTCGAGATTTCAGTTTCAGATGTACCTTCCTCTCTGTGATTCTCTGAATAAATAAGGAGTTTGTATATATTTTTCTTTTAATTTCAGTTTTGTAATTAATTTTTATTTACTTTCTGTAATAGTATTTACTTTCTTTACTTTTTCAGTTTTTACTATTCAGCTATAAGGAGGTAATTTCCCCCTGCTATG
>SKCR01033723.1:0-83301 GCA_019454045.1 Zanthoxylum bungeanum
TTCACCCATACCAGCCATCTACAGTAACAATTACACATGAGAAACTATACTCAGTGGCGGATGCAGGAATTTTATCCAGCAAGGGCTTAGTATAATATAACTAATTTTTTTAACACATAACAAGTCTTAACAAAAGTAACAAGTGTCAAAATATTGAACTTCAATGAGATGTTATTTTCAACACATTTATATTTGTTCTCGAGGTGGTTTCATATTTTGAAACTGTTAGAATAATAGTTTCATTATCAATAGAAAATATGCATCTTTTTCTATGTATACAACTAAATTATTATTCAATTATTGATCACCCATCCGGTTTTGTAGTTGATTTTTCAAAATATTTATTACTGAAAATGCGCTCTCTATAGTTACAATAGCTACAGGTAGAATTAAATTCAATATAATTAATAAATTAATTAATAAAAATAATTTATCCTTTTTAGACTTAATCATTGCCCTTGCAAGTTCACCGATCTCTTTTAATCTTGAAAAGTCAATTCTAGAACTCAAATCTCTAATTTAAACCTCCTGCTTAACAATGAATTAGAGGATTTAGAGATTAAATGGATTTTTTTCAATTCTTTTTTCTATTATAAATAATGATTTTTTTTCTTTTATTTGATTGTAGTTTTAATTTTAAATGACAAGGGCTGAGAAACAAACAAGAAAAATTGAGCCGCTTAAGAATATTTCAAGCCCAATAAACAAATGTACTTAAATATATTAATAAAAATAAAAAGCCAGCTGCAAGGGCTTTATCAACAAAAATTCTAAGCCCAGCAAGGGCTTGGGCCTATAATAGGTCCACCCATGACTACACTGCATTCATTTAACAAGTAAAAATATATAACTGGAAGATATCCAAAAATAGCCATCACAGAAAGATGATTAAGCATGTAAAAAACAATGGAACAGCATAGTCACCAACTTTTGGTACTATGAAAAGCAAAAGAGAAATGTTTATATGCTAAAACACTAAGCTTCATATAACAGAAGATCACACATGGAACAAGATAAAAATAAAAATAGGAAAAAAAAAGAATGTTCAGCCACAAGAAATATAAGCAAATCATCCTCAGGTTAACGGATAGAGACAAATATCTAAAAAAAACATAGCCCTCTAACATGAATTTGGTTCCAACCGGTTTCAACCGGAACCGTTGGAACCGTAAGGTTACCGCTGGAACCGTTCAATTACAGCGGTTCCAACCGGTTCGGTTAGGGTTCCTACTCTAACCGAACCGGTCAAGATACGGTTTCGGTTCCGGAACTGGTTGGAACCGGAACAGTCCGATTCCAACTGGTTCGGTTCTGAAATCTTGGCCGGGTCTAATTTTACCTACTCCGCTTAAGCTCGGAAGAAATGATTTGACGGTGAGATTTTTAACGATTTAAAAAAAAAGATTTATTAAACATGAGCTCCATAAATTGTATCTATGTATTGCCATCCTAATTCCTCAAAGCCACCACCGAAACTGGTAAAATAGTGATGACTTCCACATTGGAATCAACATCAATGTGGCATAATCAGTAACTACTCTCAGCGTAGGGCTTTCCATTTGATTCATGTGATATTCTTAGTCAACACACAAATGTTCACCAAACGGTGGGAAATTTCCTCTTAGCATTGACCCGATTAGAGGATTTAAAGACCCAAGCTTCATATTACTCGTTCCACATAAAAGCTACTTCACAAGGCACGGTCGCACCGTAGCATTTCAATGGTTAAAAACAGAACGAATGTACTCATGTTAACTATGACTCAAAACATGCAAAGGCTACATGGTTATTATTATTTCATAATAAAGAGGAAGATATTTTGAACACTTTTTTTTTTTTTTAGAAATCTTTAGAAACCACACCGCCAAACTACCCTTTTGGGGCTTAAGCAGAGCAGGTAAAACCCCCGACTATCCCAGGTTTTTACAAGAAACGCACTCCCTGAATTTGAACCCAGAACCTCAAGGTGAGATTCTGAGCCCTACACCACCAAGTCACGTCCCTTGGGGACATATAATTTGAACACCCTTTTCATTTTTATGTGACTTGTTTTCACTTGATGGATCATCATTGATTAAGCTCTAAAAGAGTTGAGAATAAAGTTCGAAGGATGATAGAACCTACCATACCAAAAACTGGAAAAACAATGTCCAAATATAAAGGTGTCTTCTTATCAAGTGAGTTTCTTATCCTTTGAACTGAAATAGAAAGAAGAAAGCAAAACGCTTCATATTTCACTATGCGGATAGCTTTTTGATTATAAAATATAAACCAACATCTTACTGGTGGTTATAACTTGAACTCATTAATATGCAGGTTTCACGCCATCACAGGTCTACATAATCCAAATTAACAAGCTACATTGATACATTTAACTGATAAAGGAGGTTGTAGCTTGAGATTACCACATAGCCTCATGGGACCGGGGGCTCCAGACAGAATCTGAGCCGTTGGATTTTGATCCAAAGGCCCAGATTTGGAGAGAGAGAAAATCTTTCTCCAAAAAAATTTTAATCTTGAAATCTAGGCCGTTGGATTTTGATCCAACGGCGCAGATTTAACATATGGAGCAAGGAACCATATTCCTACCGGCAAAGAGTCCCCACTTTACCTTAAAAAAATGCCAATCTACCTTGAATAAAGTAAAAGTACAATAAAAGAAAATGTTGAGGTAAAAAGATCCACTTTTATTACTTCAATTTTAGATATCTCCCTTAATATAATATATTAACTTTGCATGATAATTACTAACCAGCCAATAGGCGGTATCCAGATTAAGTCAAATTAATAATTAATTACCAGCCGACCAATCAGGCGGTATCCAGTTTAGTCAGGTTAAAACCAATTTAAATAATTACCAACCGACCAATATGACGATATCCTCGTTAAGTCAGGTGTTAACTAGTTTATATATTATAATTAAGGGAGATTAATCTAAATATTAGTAATAAAAGTTTTACCTCTTACCCCAGTAAGGGGGAGTTACCTCCTCATTACTGAAAAGTAAATTGCTAAAAAGTAAAGAAAAGAAAGTATTGTGCGTAAAAGTAAATTGCAGAAAGTAAAGATTGAAAAGTAAAGAAAAGAAAGTGCAAAAGCGGAAATTAATTACTGAAAGCTGTAAATAAACAAGCAATATACAATCTTCTTAGTATTCTTAAGGAATTACATAGAAGAATTTATGAATTTACAAATGAAATGGCTTGGTATTTATAGGCAAATTTTGCCTCCACTAATTGCTCCATTAATTGCTCCATCAAATCCTCCACTAATTGCTCCACCAAATTCCCCACTAATTGCAAGCATGTTTGGTGGAAGTTTGACAATTTTTATTATTTTTTTTTTCTTTGAAAATGACTTTAATAATTACACATAATATACTTACGGATGTTTCATCAATTTCGGTCATGAAATCTTCAAAATTCGAAATTATTTTGTTCTTCAAGATTGTAGATCTTTGAGTCTTCTTTAATCTGGAAATTGAATCAGCTCAATCCGATATCGGAGTAAAAGATTATGGCCAAAATACCAAACTTGCACAAAACTGAAATTTAGGACTGCACTTCGTGACGCGTATAGTAAATTTTTGTTTTCGCCTTTTTTTGCTCCAGATTTCATCGTTTTAGCCCTGAGTTGATTCCATTAAGTCCTGATACTTTATTTTTCTGCAAAACACATAAAAACATTCATCAAACCCGAGAAACTAAATAAAATATTAGGTAAAATGAACGATAAATATTGATATATTTTCCGCTCATCACACCCCAAACCTAACATTTTGCTAGTCCTCGAGCAAAACAACAAAATAAAATACAAGAAATAATTAAAATTCAACTAAGCCACTTTCGTAGGGATCACGGTTGCGTTTAGCATATGCAACAAGCCTTTAAACCCCTAGGTGTCCCTAGTGGACGAGTTGTAGTCTCGTGAGGGCTTACAGCAACGATACCCACAAACGTTTGATAAAAGTAAAAAGATAGTAAAACTAATGCACACAAAAGCAAAAAGACAAGAGAAAAGAGAATAAAGAAGTTAGTGACTAAACATGTGAAACTTCTTATCCAAGTTAATAATTGTTTTTTTTTTCTTTCTAGATTACTGAATAAGTGAATTCTCCGATTATTTTTTATCATTCTTCATATACACAGCCAATAAAATATTAATCAACTCATTTTGCCCACAATAGTCACAAGTACAGTTGAGAAGAAAGTAATATTTTTGTCCTAAAGTTTTACCATAATTCATACCTTTTTTAGCAATAGAATATTTTTCTGATTTTTTTTTATATACAATATCTTTCATCTATGTAGTGAGCTTTGGGTCAATGACTCTCAAACTAGTTGGGTTTAGGGCACTAGGTGTTAAGACACCCCTACAGACTTAATTACTCAGATTTCCGATATAAATGTGTGTGTGTGTATACATATATTTGCAACATCTTCGATCCATGTAACGAGTGTTGGGCCAGTGACTCCCAAACCAGTTGGTTTTAGGGCACTAGGTGTTAAAACACCCTTACAGACTTAATAACTCGGATCTAGTACATTTTTTTTATCCCATCGCTTTTTAGGTGCTTCCTCAATTTAAACTAGAGCACTGAATATTACAAAATTTTCAATTACATCTCATGTCCGTATGTTACCATGCATATTGATAATATCTCTCAACTGAGCATATGAAGATCCATTTTAATCAGTTTTAAGGATAATTCACAAATTAAATAATTCAAAAGGAAATAAACAAAAATTAACTTGTTCCGAAATAGGTTGAGATACGTCTCAGGAGTGAAAACTCCTTACACAACTATCTCACACAAATTTCACATGATTAATCAAATTAAAAACACAAAAAAACGCAAAATATTTTTGTAATTTTTGTAAAAATTTTCAATTTTTTTTTGAATTTTTCGAAAATTTTGGCTAAAACAAAACAATACAAGATACAAATTAACTATTCCCCTCCCCCAAACTAAATGAGACATTGTTCCCAATGTCTTAAACAGTAGAAGAAGAGTTTAGAAAACCGTACCTGGTTAGCTGAAATTCTACATCCAAAAGGGAAAAATTAATGGTTAAGATCCAGATTTATCCGACGCTTCTTACCACGATCATCATCAGACCATTTTATCTTGGACATGATAGGGTCAATTTGTGGTTCAAAGGCTAAGATTTGGTCAATTAAATCTGGGGTAGTTCTGCCAGTAAAAAGGAGTTCTTTTAAAGGTTTTGACACGAACCCATTTCTCCGGGCATCATCAAGAAACACATAAAGAAAATCATAAAATCCATCAGCGTTGAATAATCCAATTGGTTTCTGGTGTATGTTCAAGTTCGCCCAAGATAGTACTGTAAAAATTTCCTCCAGTGTACCCAAGCCACCTGGCAAAACAATAAAAGCATTAGCACGGTTAATCATCTCCACCAGTCGTTCAGACATACCTGGCATAATTAGTTCTTCTCTGTTTGATGGTCCTATCAGATTTGCCTCCGCCAAGGGTTTTGGGATGATTCCCAGAACTTGACTGCCTCCATCCTGTACGACCTTTGAAACGATCCTCATTAGTCCAAGATTGCCACCGCCATATACTAGATGCATATTCATTTCAGCTAAGACTCGACCCAATTCTTGTTCTGCCGCTATGTATTGTGGTTTAATACTAACACTAGTTCCAAAAAACACACAAATATTTTCAACTCGTCTTCTTGAAGTCGCTTCCATTTTAATTCTGGATGGCTTCAAAATTGTAATGATGAGTCGAATTTATAACACCTGAAAAGGGTGAGTAAAAATAATAGCACTAGTACCTACCAAATGACAATTATTAGTTAAACAGTAAAATAAATCGTGAAAGGTCAAAAAGTATGGATCATGTCGGAGAAAATAAAAGAAAATAACAAATCACAATTATTAGTTAAAGACAAGGAAAATAATATTTACAGGAATTAACGGCTTGATTGATGTCTATGCGTCAGGGACAAGCTTCCCATCCATTTTTCTTATAGATTGGCAAACAAGGTATTTTTTAGTCAGATTCCCGAGACTTAACTGTTGTCTTTCTTTTAGGAATTGTGTATATAACACGCGAATTTCGTGATACACATATCCACTGGGATGCATCTCAAGAGTCTTAGATATGTTATCCAATGACTCCTTACTCAAGCCATCCCTAATGAAATTAATCTTATCTTCACGGTTATCAGACATCATTCCCAAAGAACGACAATGAGTATTACATGTTATACGAGCACATTTATAACAAACATCCATTCTTTTAGCTTTTCTCTTTTTAGCATAGACGCTTCTTCCTAAACCAGACATATGTGAAATAAAAGAGTCAGAAGACTCACCTGCCAATCAGACCTGTGCTTCAATAATCCAACGAATGTCAGTAGGAATACCTTTGATCATCAGCAATTTCATCCGTTCCAAGTGAGCTTTGTAAACTTTCATTAGAGAGTTTTGAGGGAGAGAAGGAAATTGCTTGTGAAGTTTTGCGAGAACTTCTTCCATCCTGAAATGATTTAACCTGCAAAAACTAAACACACCAAATTAAAACACACCAAATCTGAATATATACATAAATTGCATGGGTTGCCTCCCAGTTAACGCTAAGTTTAAAGTCATCAGCTAGACATGATTTCCCGAACGTTAGGCTGGATCTGAAAGTATGACACTTTCTTTTTGTCGCTCAATTGATTCTCCTCAGTAATGCTTGACACGTTTGTTTTTAACCTGGAATGTTTTGTTGGAGTTGGGATCATGTATCTCAACGGCTCTATCTGGTAAAACCTTGGTGATTAAGAATGAACCTGACCACCGAGATTTTGACTTCCATGGGAAGAGTTTCAACCTTGATTTGTTTAACATTACCCTCTGCCCTGGTTCTAGTTGTATGCATAATAACTTCTCATCATGTTTCTTTCTGGCCTTTTCTTTATATAATTTGGCATTCTCAAAAGGATGAATATGAAATTCCTCCAATTCGTTGAGCTGGTGGAACTGTTTCTCTTCTGTTGCTTATAGTGCAATAATTGGCTTCTTCAGTGAGCAATACACTTTATCTTCAGGCTCCACAGGCAATTGACATGCTTTAAGTTTGTCAGCAGAACTTTGCATTGCATTGGAGGTCTGGATGGTACTATTTATCACATCAAGTCTGAAACAATCCTCATTCTCGTCATTCGAGAAATCATGGCTTTAAAAACATTGAATGTTACTTCTTGGTCTTGTACCCTCATGGTTAGTTCTCCTTTTTGTACATCAATAATGGTTCGACATGTAGCCAAGAATGGTCTCCCGAGGATGATCGGCACGTCTTCGTCTTCCTCCATATCAAGGATAATAAAATCTGCTGGGAAAATGAATTTGTCAACTTTGACCAGTACATCTTCAACTACACCTCTCGAAAATACGAGCGTTCTATCAGCAAGTTGTAGAGAGACTGAGGTGGGCATTGTTTCTCTAATCTGCAGTTTCCTGTAAATAGAAAAAGGCATCGAGTTAACACTTGCACCTAAATCACACAAAGCCTTACCGAAGTCATGTTCTCCTATGGTGTAAGGAATAATGAAACTGCCAGAATCTTTCAACTTTGAGGGAAACTTCCTCTGAATGATGGCGCTGCATTCTTCTGATAATGCTATTGTCTCGTAATCTCCCAATCTTCGCTTTCGTGAAAGAATGTCTTTCATGAATTTGACATAGCTGGGCATTTGTTCCAACGCTTCTGCAAATAGAATATTGATATGCAGCTTCTTGAAGATCTCCGAGAATTAAGAAAACTGCTTATCTAGTTTATTCTTCTGGAGACGCTGTAGAAAAGGTGGAGGTAGAGTGATCATTTCTTGATCTTTTTCCTTTGCTTAATTTTCCTCCATCTGTGGAACTGCTTCGCTGCTTTCTTTTGGAAATTCCTCACCAGTTGTTTTGTCTCCAACATCTTTGTTGATTTCAGTACCGCTTTTTAACATGATGACATGACATTGCTCATTCCCTATGTTCCTTGGATTTGGTTCTGTGTTGCTGGGAAGATTTCCTGGCGGTCTGTAACTCTGAGTATTGGCCAGTTGTCCAATTTGATTCTCCAGTACTTTAATAGAAGCATATTGACTTTGAATTAATGCTGTTTGGGATTGAAACAAAGCATCATACCTAGCTGCTTGAGAGTTGTGTTTTGCTTCTATCTTTTTCAAGTGGGTCAGCACTTTTGTTATTCATGTTTCTTTGTCATACTCCTGGCCTTTGTTCTGCTGTTGGAATCCGGGTGGTGGATTGTTCATTTGCCCTGAATTATTGCTCCATGAGAAATTGGGATGATTCCTCCGCCCTGGGTTATAGGTGTTGGAATATGGATTGTTCCCCTGTCTGTTGAAATTATTGACGTAATTCACCGTTTCTTTATGTTGTTTTGGTTCTGGTGCTCCTCCATATTGTGAACTTGTGGATCAAATATTGCTTTGCATGCTAAGATTTTCCAAGAATTTGCATATTTGATCCAGCTTGGCATTCACTGCTGTGTTGGCTCCAACTTCATAAATTCCAGCAATTCGTTGGATCAAGCTCCTTTCTGTTGGCCACAATGAATTATTGTTAGTCATTTCTTCAATTAGGTCCTAGGCTTGATCTTCTCATTTTGCCATCAAATCTCCTCCAGCAGCAGCATCAATTGTGGTTTTCATTATTCCAGAAAGTCCATTGTAGAAGGTTTGGACTTGTAGCCATTTTGCAATCTCATGGTGATGACATTTCCGGAGTAAATCCTTGAACCTTTCCCAAGCTTCGCAAATGGATTCTGAATCTTGTTGCACAAATGATGTGATGTCATTCCTCAACTTTGCAGTTCTGGCTGGTGGAAAGTACTTTGCAAGGAATTTGGTGGCTAGAGTGTTCCAAGTTGTGATGGAACCTGCTGGTAGTGAATGTAGCCAAGCCTTAGCTCTGTCTTTCAAGGAATATGGAAAAACACGCAGTCTCATTGCTTCTTCAGCAGCTCAGTTGTAATTGAAAGCGCCGTAAACTTCTAGGAAGTTGCTGATGTGGGCATTTGGATCTTCAGTTGTATTCCCCTCAAACTGAACTGACTGCTGTATCATCTGAATGCATATTTTGATGTCACACGTATTTGCTGGTAAGGGAGGAAGTACAATACAGGAAATGAAGCCGTCAACCACCGGAATAGTTATGTCTCGAATGAGAATTGGTGGTGCAACTTCCAAAGGTTCAGGTTTCATATTGATCAGTGCTTATTGGCCTTCTCGCATTTCCCTTCTCAATTGTCTGATGGTTCTTTCAATCTTTGGGTCAAACGGTCGGATTTCAAAGCTTCTGGTTCGTCTCATGTAGTGTCTGAAAACCTGAAACACAATAAAACAGATATAATAAGTAAAAAGAAATTAGATACAAGTAAAGGTATCTAACCTCAAAACTAATAGTGAAAGATAAATAAGTCCCCGACAACGGTGCCAAAAACTTGACCGGTGTTTTCACACGTGAATAATGCAAGCGCACATATCGTTCAAGTAGTATAAAAAGTATCGATCCCACGAGGACTTAAAACCTTTTGTTATTAATTTATGAAGTCAAATTTTTACGAGTATCTAATGGATTTGTTATTTGATTCGATGGTGATTTTAAACTTAAAACAAGTAAATGAAATTGTTTGAAAGTAGATTTAGGAAAATTCAATTTTATAAAACTATCCAGGGTTGTGAATCTTTCCAATATTATTTTTAAATATGAAGCGGTTATCTTATGGTTGTGTAATATATCGATTTATTAACCTGGAACACGAAATTATATAAAAGCCTCTTCCGATGGTCAGATACAAATACCCAGTGTAACCCGATTAATCATATTCCTATGTCAATTAAGTTATCCGAATTCATTAAGATTAAGTTCCAATTATGGCTACCCCCGCCCGACATGTATATTCCTATCCTGTAAGGAAATCTATTAAAGGGTTATTTATCCTCAAGGAAGATCGTGGGCTATTGAGTCTAAGGTCTTTAACCTAAAATCCATTTTCCAAGTTCATTTTAAGTTTACCGAATCAATCTTATTAATGGCCAGTTAACAAGACGCATTAAGACTAAGGCTCAATAAATAAACCTTTATATTACCCAAACCTTAATTTAACCCCTTATAAACGATGATATTGGACTTCATCACAACCCCAGATAACTGACTTAGTTACGACACATATTTAGGAGTAGTAAAAACTTAAATAAAATAAAAGACATAAAGTAAATTGCTGAAAATTAAATAATGAAAAGTCAATTCTGAAAAGTAAATACCAAAAATTAAATGCTGAAAAATAAAAGCTGGAAAGTAAATGCTGAAAAGTAAATGCCGGAAGGTAAATAAAGTAAAAGTACAATAAAAGAAAATGCTGAGGTAAAATGATCCATTTTTATTACTTCAATTTTAGATATCTCCCTTAATATAATATATTAACTTTGCATGATAATTACCAATCATCCATATAGGCGGTATCTAGATTAAGTCAAATTAATAATTAATTACCAACCGACCAATCAGGCGGTATCCAGTTTAGTCAGGTTAAAACCAATTTAAATAATTACCAACCGACTAATATGACGGTATCCTCGTTAAGTCAGGTTTTAACTAGTTTATATATTATTAATAAGGGAGATTAATCTAAATATTAGTAATAAAAGTTTTACCATTTATCCCAGTAAAGGGGAGTTACCTCATCATTACTGAAAAGTAAATTGCTAAAAAGTAAGAAAAGAAAGTACTGTGCGTAAAAGTAAATTGCAGAAAGTAAAGATTGAAAAGTAAAGAAAAGAAAGTGCAAAAGTGGAAATTAATTACTGAAAGCTGTAAATAAATAAGCAAGATACAATCTTCTTAGTATTCTTAAGGAATTACATAGAAGAATGTATGAATTTACAAATGAAATGACTTGGTATTTATAGGTAAAATTTTGTCTCCACCAAATCCTCCACTAATTACAAGCATGTTTGGTGGAAGTTTGACAATTTTTATTATTTATTTATTTTTTTCTTTGAAAATGACTTTAATAATTACACATAACACACTTCCGGATGTTTCATCAATTTCGGTCATGAAATCTTCAGAATTCGAAATTATTTTGTTCTTCAAAGTTGTAAATCTTTGAGTCTTCTTTAATCTGGAACCTGAATTAGCTCAATCTGATATCGGAGTAAAAGGTTATGGCCAAAATACCAAACTTGCACAAAATTAGAATTTAGGACTGCACTTCGTGACGCGTATAGTAAATTTCTGTTTTCGCCATTTTTTGCTCCAGATTTCATCGTTTTAGCCCCGATTTGATTCCATAAAGTCCCGATACTTTATTTTTCTGCAAAACACATAAAAACACATCAAAACATTCATCAAACCCGAGAAACTAAACAAAATATTAGGTAAAATAGGCGATAAGTATTGATATATTTTTCGCTCATCAAATATGCATATATATAAAAAAATATAATAGAATATAATTAAAAAAAATATAAAATAATTGAAATAAAACTAATAAAATTGACAAAATCCAAATATAAATATAAAATAATACAATTAAAAATTAAAAAAAAAGAAATCGGGTATCCAGATCTGGACCGGGTAGACCTGGGTCCGGACCCGGGGTAACAAAATTACTTCCGGATCCAGACTTGGATCCGGATTTTTCCATCCCTAATCAAACCTTATTAATAATATATTGGTTCGATTCAAGTTATAGTTTTAGTGACAAAAAGAATAATATTAAAATACTTCTTTAAATAATATTTCAACATATTTCATTGTTAAATGATATGCCATTGAAAGTGAAATAGTTAAAAAATAATAATTTCACATTTTATTAAAAAGTTATCTTCTTATAAACGAATAATATATTGGTTTAGCTAGAAGTTGAAGATTTTCTATGGTCTAATTTAAAATGTGAGTGATAATTCTTTAAAAAGGCAAGCTAGACTCATGGAGCCGCTCAATGAAATAAGAATATATGGATAAATGGTAATAAATTAGAATCATATGTGATGTAGGGCCCAATATCTCATCTTGAGGTCCTGAATTCGTATCTAAGAAATGCGTTTCTTGTAAGAGTCTGAGACAATCAGGGGTTTATTTGCTCCGTTTAAATTCGGAATGGATTGTTTGGTGGTGGGATTTCCAATGATTTAAAAAAAAAATATTAGCGACATAGTCGCATAATGGATTTTGATGATGCAACGAGAGTGAAGTCTTCCACTCGCAAAAGCGAGACAATACAAAAAGATGTCAAAACACAACGATGGTAAAGAGCGAAAAATGTGAAGACTTGCACACATCGTAGATTTAATGTGAAGTGTTAGCTTATGGCTCTAATTGTAATGTGATTTGAATATTCAAGTGCCTAAGCTCATAGGAAACATGGACATTCACTTAGATGCATTAGGTTTATGTACAAAATGCCTTAAAACCTTTATATTTACATTTTTGGTACAGAGACCGACATACAAGTCCCTTACCAGTGTCCATACCAGTGAGATGCTGAGTTTTGCATGCTCACTGAAATCGGCACGGACCTTACCCGTCCCATACCGGTCACCATACTAGTGAACCTATGGAATGCATGGCTATTGGAACGGCACACACCAAACCGGTCTCCATACCGGTCACATAACATCGAGGCTAACGGCTAGTTCCCTTAGTGGAACTGGCATGACCTAAACTGGTCAACATACCGGTTAACATACTGGTCAAGCCCTTCACTGTGCACACATATTAGAACCGGCAAGGACTATATTGGTCCCCATACCGGTTACCATACCGGTGTAACATATAGTTTTTCAACGGTAATATAGCCGTTTATACCCGTTACTATGCCAGACCCTCATACCGGTGTCTGGAGACCGACATACCGGTCTCAGACAGGGCAGTTGGGGAATGTCTTGTAATTTACTATAAATTGAGCCACAACTCATTTTTTTCTTGGTTAGAGAACTAGAAAACCTTCACAAACATTCTCTAAAGCAAAAACAAGAGTGTTCCAAACTTTCATAATTATAAACACTCATACAAGCTCACACACACTACACCTTCATTATCTTAAGTAGTGAGCTTAGATAACTTGGGTAACAAACTCGCACGATCTTCTATCATTGTGAGTGCCCAAGTGTGTTTTTCAATTTCTTATATAAAACACTTGCGGTTGTGAAATTCCATAATTTGGGTAAATTATAAAGGTTCATGAGTGCGCCTACGTATAAAACTCATTGTAAAAGTTTGGAGTGCATCTTTGCGTAAAACTCTTGGTTGCGAGTGTTGTAAATTCTTCAAATATTAACTATTGGATGGAGGAGGGACATGTTCCTTGGATGGTACCCCATGGGGACATGTCCTTCAATTTATAAGAATACTCAAAAACTCCAAATAGTGCATGGAATGGGTATAACCCTTAGGAGGGTTGCACCCCAAATCAAAGGGTGCCCTTAATGTTGGAGTCCTCTAAGGGTCCCAAGATCATAGATTAAGCATGAAACAATATGAATACACATCAAGGGAGGTGCGGAAAAAACTCACATTGATCGGTAGAGATGCAACAATGACCAAAAACGCATTGCTCCTCCTTGCTCGGCCGTGGGCTGCGCAAATGGTGGACTGCACGGCGTGGGGGCTGCTTCCTCCCCCAAGAATCGGCCATTGATGAACACCATTGAAGCTCCAAGCTTCAAGCTCCAAGAATGGATTCCATGCTCATGAAGACACTTCCCTATCACCTTTGTATTCCTCCATGAGTGTGCTAGCACATAGATCTTGCAACAAGATCATTTGCTTCTCCATTTTGCTCGGTCAAAACCAGAAAAATAGATGAAGAAATCGGTCTTGAGACCGTGAGAGAAGAAGAAGAGATTTTGGCTCCAAAAAGCCCTAATACGTAAAAGAGAGAGAAATTGTCTAAAAAATAAAAAGTGTAAAATGCTTTTATAATTTCCCAAATTAATAAAGCATTTACCATTTTTAAATTTCAAAAAGCAAAAGTCAAAAAGCAAAAGCAATTTAATATTTTATCCCAGATAAAATATCTCCGCAATTAATCCCAGATTAATTTTCTCTCTCTTCTAATTAATCCCAGATTAATAAAGTGCGAGTCATACATCATCGGTGAATCTTCGGGAAGCGACCCATGAGATCCCCGGATATGTTGGCAGTAAATACGGTCGTCGGACTATCCGAACACGTAAATACCTCGTACTACGTTTATACCGATTTACAAGATAAGGTTGGCTTCTAGCAAAGCGCCATGCCTACCCAATTCTCCAGAAATATCCTTATAGGAATATTAGATCTATATCAAGCGTAGTATACCGAAGTATTGCGTATTTCGATCCAGCATCGGATGATCACGTGCAAGGCCTAGGGCTAGAATTGTGTCTGCCCCGTACGAAGCACATATCGGATGTCTGGTAACTAGTCTCTATAATCGGATATACATGACCTTGTCATAATATCCCGATAGCTCGAGCATTTAAGAGAACGAGTTCCGTATCATACGTGACCATCATCTCCATATGACTGGAGTGACACTTCCGTCTTGACATCACACCCAACACACTACGATTCTCAATATACCCAGTATTGTCGTACACAGAACCGGTTAAAGCCCTGGACGACCTCAACTAAAGTATATTGATTTTCGTAAGTATTAGCGGTGCAAGTCTCAGGTTAAGACCAAATACACCTACCCTGATTGCAGACTCCCATAGACACATAGTCATACTACCAATGGGATTCCGCGGGGGTCTATCTAGAGCGAAGCTGTTTCCCGTACCATCGGTAAAACACAACCTCCTATTACACTTGCATGAGTATCCTATACCCAAATATATGAGAATTATGTCGTTGTGCCCTCACAAATGTGCACAATTGTAACACTAGTCTTTTACGTATTTATCGATGTCCAATCTCGATAATACTCTGACTAGGGATATTTAATGATTTATCCTTTGTGGACTGATACTGTCTCATATCATTCTCTGTCCAGGAACAAATCATAGGGACCTCTCATCATTTATACATCTAGGTGATCTAATCACAAATGATAAGAGTGCAATCTCCTTTGTCACATAGTTAATTTGTACAACAACACCATGATCTGTACAAATAGTGACGCTATGGGTCATAATTGTCCAACAATCTCCCACTTGGCCTATAGCCAGTCACTCGAGTCTCTGACACCCGAACTATGTACGGTTGGCTCAAATTACTGAGAAATGCTTTCGTCAGCGGATTTGTATGAATATCATCCTGATGCGATTTATTCGATCATCACATCGCCACGATGTATGATCTGAATGGATCAGATGAATATCGAAGTATTTATCTGGATCGTTGATGAGACCATTAATTCTTTAGCCTGTGCTGACGCCCAGCTCAGCTGCTAATAGAACTATATATAATCTAATTAGATATTATCGACCCCAGAATACTTCTATTGCTGCCTCAGCTGCACCAATATCCCGCATTTGTTGTTTATCCGGTAACAATATCTTGCTTGGAAGATTTCCAGCTCACTGTACCGTTATTCAAACTGTATAGTACCGTTTGCGACTTTTAGTCGTCTTTATCGGTTATTGGAAACTTGCTACATTGATCCCAGTCACTTCAAGTTCTCCTTCTCCATAGACTAAGATAGCATCCTTAGTTCTCTAAGATACTAACGGATGTTCTTAACATCAATCCAGTGACCATCACTCGGATTGGCCTGTTTATGAATCATATGCTCAAAGCGTATGAGACACGAGGTCGCGTACATTTTTCAATGTACGATTCCACAAAGAGTTTTTCGAAAGCCTAGCTTTCACCGATTGTTTATGGGAATATCATTTCCAAGAAATGATATATCATCATTACTCAGGACATTCACTGTCAGTGCGCTCCCACTAACCTCCTTATATACACAAGAATTATTTTCGTTTTGAATTAAATCATACACCATTATGATTACATCAAAACGATAATTCCAAGAACTTAATGCTTGCTTCAATCCATCTATGGATCAAATAACTTGCAAACCTAGTTTGCTTGTTATGGTTCAACAAAACCGTCAAGATGTTGTAAACATCCTCCGAAAGGTTTCCTTTTCAGGAAAGCGATTTTCCCGTTATGCTGCCATATTACATAAATGAAACATGCAGCATTTGCAAGCATTATCCAAACGGATTTACCGTGGCAACAGGTAAAAGGTTGAATCGTAATCAACACAATGTTGATAACTCTACCTTTTCGCTACAAGCCTAGCTTAATACGTTGGTATGTTGCCATACATGTATGTCTTCCTAGAAGACTTTTAAGTACCAATAGGCACAATGCCTTACGGTACATCAACTAGTGTCTAAACATAGTTGGTATACATGGAATCCACTTCGGACTTTATGGCACTTTGCCATAATAGGGAGTCGATACCTTGTATCACTTCCTCATACGTAGTCAGTTGGTGTTCCTCAATAAGATAGACATCTTTATGAGGTGAGATCAGAAACCCATACCCCAGGTTGTTTTCTGATTCTCTCCGATCTATGCGGTTTTTGTGTATTCGAAGATTAATGGTAATAGTTTCATCCTTGATGAACTATTTATGTTCCATTAGGATTCGGTGCCTTGAACAGTATTACTCCGATTTTCATCGAGTTATACTATCCTCCCACTTACCACTGCATATCGGTATTCCTCTTAGGAAAATCGCATGGTGAGCAACAATCTAATTGTTCTCTTGTGAGGTGTATAAGTACTATACTTATGGTATCTCTAGGATAACCTACATTTGGCACTTATCTAATTTGGGTTCTTGTTTGGTATCATCCAAACGTATGCCTAGCATTCCCAAATATTCAGGAATGTGAAACCCGATTTCTTTTCCTGTTCATATCTAATATGATATATGTCAAACAGATTATTATGGAACCTTATTCAAAATAAGTTCTTGCACTGTTTAAAGCTTATCCGTTGAAGGAAATGGTAGCTCAGAGCGACTCGTGATTAACCTTATTATGTCTAACAAAATTTGGTTAATCCTGTTCGGACACACCGTCAAACTGACGTGTTCCGGAAGGAGTCCTCATTGAAAGAATACTATACTCTTTCAAGTATACGAGAAACTTATTGCTTAAGTATCTTCCATTACGGTCTTACCGTGATGGTTTAATATTTTAGCCGATCTGTTTGTCTATTTCGTGTCGAAACTTTAAAAGTTTCTGATTTGTGTTCTTCAAAAGAAACACATAACCACAACGTGATGCCACATCCGTAAAGGTCACGAAATATTCATATCCATATCTAGCCTAGCTAGACATGGGCCCCACTTGCTTCATTATGAACAAGGGCTAATAGATCAGTGGCACTTACACTTTTACCAAGTAAATAGTGTTTTAGGCACTTTGCCCAATAAACCAGATTCGTAGACTTTATTTGAATAGAATCAAATTAGTCCTAGTACCCACTCTTCGAAAGTGTGGATATACGATTCTTGTTTAATAGTGTCTCTGACAACTATGCCACATTAAGTTTCTTAACTGATCAAATCAGTTTGAGCTATTTCTTTGTCATGTTATATATATTTGAGATATTATTTATATTCAAAATATAAATTCTGTTATTTACATCTAATGTGTTTATCTCAATATCATCTTTATATAATAAAACACTTTAGTGTTCTAGAATATAAAGGTTCACCCGCAGCGGGTTAAACGCGATATAGAGATAATATTTCTAGTCAAACTAGTTACATTATAACAGTTTCCTAATTTAAGTACATACCCGAAGGCAGTTCCTAAATTCAGGTATCTACGGTTAAAACAGCGACTTTCGTCCCGTTTCCAATTCGCAGATAAATCTCAATTGATGTCATTATCCTGCTCATAGCAGATTCTGAACATCAATACATATATTTTATGTACCACACTAAGTATTTAAAATCTAATTTTTAATACTAGTAGTGACCATATTTATGACAAACATATTTGAAGTTAGAGCCTTGCTTGTCTTCAATTCCTTCTTAGGATATGTCCTTTTATCTTCATAGAAGATTATAATGATTTTGCCTTTGCCATTTTCCACACTCCAGAAGCCTTTGGCCAAGCCTTGGCATTCTGGAATATCGAAATAAGGTACGCCTTGCGCTACTTGCTTTATTGCAAATTTTGACTTTATCTCCTTGAGAATAGTCATTAACTCTCCAATAGTTATTATTGCAATAAAAGTACTTCTAAGATCTAATCTATGAAGATCCTTTAATTTCATTAACATACTTTAGAAATCTAATCCTTAGTTCTGATAAAGAAATTAAGGAGTTTATATGACAAGTATAATGGATTAAGCACTAAAGTTATCATTACATGAGTATTCCAAATATCATGTTCCATTTATTTGCTTAACTCCAGGCTTAGGCCTAATATGTTATTTTATCAAATAAAGTAACTTATTAGTTTCCAGGACCGTCCTGAAACTTTATTCCCAATTTGAAAAATATAGTCGTTTAAATACATTTTCACCCAGGATTATGTTTTAAACACTAATATTTCATTTTATCTTGATTCTAATAGTCCAACTATTTAATCAAGGATTTGTGGTACTATGTATTATAATGATTATTATAGTCCAACTATACAATCAAATATAATTTAAATTAATTAACCTCAATTACATTGATTACTATAATCCAATTATAAAATCAACTGTAAATCGAAATTAATTAATTAAAATATATTGATTACTATAATCCAATTATATAATCAACTATAATACAGTCCAACTGCTTATTAAAACAACAATTTAAATATTAGTCCAACTAACATTTAATCAAACGACGAAATAATTTGTGATTGAGCGCGTATGGCGAGTAATTGAACGAATATTGCAAATTCAATTCTTGTCTCCCACTATTTTTCGACGAGCCTCTAACCCTCTGTCGAGTACTCGGGAAACCGTGTTTCCTAGTGGGCTAGGATCCCGTTAAATATCACACAATCTTGACTTTGGCCAACAAATTGTATGATAATTAACTAGGTAGATCTCTAAGATCAATTGGATCCAATCCAATTCCTAGATCCGGTAGGAGGACGTCCAAGTCAGAAACATATATCTTATATATGCCAATACATCCAATGTATTACCTAACCTTTTTCCTTTGAATCAACTAAGCCTTGGCTTTGGCACAACAAACTTAGTGATCCCAGTCAAGCGCGACCCATTGACCATGGAAAGCTTCGTAATCAATGTCGATGGATAAGAAGTGGTCTTGACCTTGGCCAACAAACCACAACTTGGACAAGACACCGATATGAAACAAAGCCTTCGTGATTCAAACACATCTTCGACAGACAAAGGCCTTGACTTTGGCCAACAAACCAATGCCGTCTCGGATCTTGAGTGAGAATCACTCAATGGAAGGAAAGACGCTTAATATTGAACGAGGGTTTTTCGCGTGCAAATTGGCAACCAATTTATTATCTTTGTTAAGGTCTCATCATCATACACCCTTAAACATGCATTCTAAACACATAATAAAGCGCATATGAAATAAAATAATAATGATATTTGGTTACTTTGACACCTATTCACCAGTGACTCGTATCACATCAATAAGAATGCTCATAGCTATAGCAGCTATATTTGGTCTTGAAATACATCAAATGGATGTAAAGATGGCATTCTTGTATGGTGATTTGGATGAGGAGATCTACATGGAACAACCAGAAGGTTTCAATGTTCCTGGACAAGAACAGAAAATGTACAAACTTGTAAAATTCTTGTACGGATTAAAACAAGCACATAAACAATGGCATGAGAAATTTGACAAAGAGATGTTTTCAAGCGGTTTCAAAACCAATGAGTGTGATAAGTGTGTGTACACCAAATCAACTCAAAAAGGATATGTCATTGTGTGTCTCTATGTAGACGATATACTGATAATCGGTAGTAATCATTAAATGATTCAGTCTACCAAAAATGTGTTATCCAGAAGATTTGATATGAAAGATTTAGGAGTGGCTGATGTGATCCTAGGAATTAAGATTTCTAGGACATCAGAAGGATATATATTATCTCAGACTCATTATATTGAGAAGATACTTGAGAAATATAACAAAAGGGATATAAATGTGGCCAGAACCCTTGTAGACCTAACTCTACATCTATCAAAGAATACTGGCTCAAGCGTATCGTAATTAGAGTATTCGAGAATCATCGGAAGTCTGATGTATCTCACGAATTGTACACGACATGATATCGCTCAAGCTGTGAACAAGCTTAGCAGATATACGAGCAATCAATGACATAACCACTGGAAAGCCATAGTAAGAGTTTTGAGGTATCTGAGAGAAACTTCAAAATATGGGCTGCATTATGCGAGATATTCTGTTGTATAGAAGTATACAATGATGCTAACTAGATATCTGATACAGTGGATTCCAAATCTACGAGTGGATTTGTTTTCACACTTGGTAGTGCAGCCGTGTCATGGAAATCCTCAAGGCAAACATGTATTGTCTGGTCTACTATGGAATCATAGTTCATAGCATTAGACAAAACAGTGGAAGAAGTAGAATGGCTTTGAAGTTTCTTGGAGGATATTCCTAGTTGGCCCAAACTGGTGCCAGCGATAAGCATACATTGTGATAGCCAATCGGCTATTGGGAGAGCCCAAAATATAATGTATAATGGAAAGTCTCGACACATACATTGGAGACATAATACCATACGTCAACTGCTCTCAAGTGGCATAATATCGATCGATTATGCTAAGTCAAAGGAAAACCTAGCAGATCCACTTACTAAAGGTTTACCTCGAGAGCAAGTTGAGAAGTCATCGAGGGGAATGGGCTTGAAGCCTATAAATTAAGAATTGTCACTGTGGAAACCCAACCTAGCTGATTGGAGATCCCAAGATCTGGGTTCAAAAGGGACAACTGAAATTTTGTAAAATTCAAAACAAGCACTGAAGAGTTTTGTACTCTTTCCCATACCGATAATGACGGCGAGTGCTGTCTGTCAAGGTTAGGATAATCTAAGGCTTTTAATGATCACTATATTAGGAGATGAGTCCTAATGGAGGTAAAGACATATTACTTCTTCATAATAGATCACATATTTCAAGTAAGAAGTGAGGCCGCTTCCATGGGATTTTACAGGCTGATTTCCCTAAAGTGCTTGATGAATCCAGAACCGCTGTTCATGGCCGAAATGAACACAACCGTAGAATATGAAATGGTCGAAGTAAAGCTGTGTGTTGGAAATTGTCTTGGTTTACACCAACGGTAGAACAGTTCAAGACTATGGGTTACTGGTTTTCCAAATAAATCCAATTACCATTCACTAGGAAAGGTTCAAGGCGAAAGCTACCTATTTCGATGCAGCTTTAGTTCACGGAAACTCTCTCGAGTGTCTGCATAAATATTTAAAGAATTGTGGGGGATTGTTGTAAATTCTTCAAATATTAACTATTGGATGGAGGAGGGACATGTTCCTTGGATGGTACTATTGGGAAGCGGCCGCGAGTGCTCAGCGGAAAAATTAATAAAATTATGATGCCGCTATCCCTTTGCCCAAGACCCATTGTTTTTGATTATTCTACAAGCCTAGGCATGTTACTATATATTCTAAGCATAAAAACCCATAAAACATGCAAAGAATATAAACCTAAACATGCTAACTATCATAAGAACTCTAATTAAAATAAAGAAATGAAAAGACTTACTTGAACCGAAGACTCCTCCAGTCCTCCCTCCAATCTACAAGCTTTTCTCGAACTCAGCAAGCTTTTCCACGTTCCAAAGAGCCACCCAAGTGTGTGGCCTCCAAAGATGCACACACCAAAGCAAAAACTCAACGGCAAGACTACGCCTTGAGTGCATGGGTATTTTGCCCTTGGTGCCAGCCTAGGCAAATACCTCAAAACTTTTAACTCGAGGTTCCTCTAGTCAATTAGACTTAAGGATCCTCAAAATCAGTGGCTGACTCTTAAACTTTAGAGTTGCTCACTTATATAAACCCAAGATATGAAAGGTTTGATGCAAAAATTTGTAAAGAATTCATTGGGTTTATATAAGTGCTCCAAAGACAATAAAATTAAATAAGAATCTGATGTGGGATAAATGCTAATTTAATCTTAGCCATTGGATATTAATTTAGTGGTTTAATGAGATTATAAAACTGTAATAAGAGTTTGGGCCGAATTGGAATTCAAAACAAATAACAAATTAAAAAAAATTACTATTCATATTACTATTCATATTACTATTCACATTACTATTCATGTTACTATTCATGTTTTTTTAATTTATTTATTTATTCCAATTCCCAAAGTGCCCCTATCGTCATTCACTAATCCCTAAGCCACTACGGAACCTCATAAATGATCTGTTCAATAATTAAACACATTGAACCATTTATGAACAATTCCTACAACAATCATATATGCTGTTAAATTTGTACTGTGCACTGTTAACTATTGATTTCGACTTTGTTGTGTGTGACCTTTTAGGTTCCCCTCAAGTTGGACATGAAATTAATCGTGACAATTTAATCGAACATAAATTATCCTCCGATCAAATGGTCGTTCGATTTCAATGACCAAGGTTGACATCTAGCAACATGCCAAAGCCCCCAAATGAGAAGGAAAGATATATATATATACCCATTCTGTATGTGATTTACATATAATACGGTCCCTCGTCTTACTGTATCCCCACCGTTTGACCTAGGGTATGGAAAGTGTCTACACATATAGTCAAAGGTATGATGTTGATAGTGTCATGAATCGTGCTAACCCAAGAATCACACATGATTCTTCCGTTGCGGCCACAGTCTCAAGCACTGATCACACATATCAACCCGCGAACTGGAATACTACTCTTTTAAGAAAATATTATCCGAGAAAGTGGCGATTCTCTGTTGTATCTTTACAAACTTCATGTGTTTCAACAAATGACCCAATTATACCCTTATGACCAGATCTTTTGAACCGAGGAAGGAGAATGTCAAAGTTATTTGATCCACACATAAGATTGTAAAGACCTCAAATCTAAGGACTAGTCATACAATCGATACATGAAAGTTCTCATAGACACATGGGATAAACACTCCATGTGAAAACTTTCGGCGGTCAGTTCGATGGACACGAGCAACTCATGCATCCATGTGATACACCAAGTGGACGGATCTCCGCTAGTAGCCTATGAGATCGGCTACCCCACTTAAGGGCAGATGATATCATCATGCTAGTCTCTCCGCTTTGTGAACGCCCAGATTATTCATAAAACTATGACTAGGAACGTTTGAGAGTAATGATTCTCATAAGGCGTGGAAGCCATCGTCTTATTACTTCAAGGGCTTTATTACAATGTTTGATGATTCTTATAAGTTATGTAAGACACGTATAATAAAGATTGCCATTTTATTAATTAATAAAAATATTACAAATACATGTACATATAGCCCATCCACAAGTTGGGTATAGGGCATATACATAACAATCTCCCACTTGCACTATAGCCAACTAGTATGAATCTGGACACCATACTCTCGGGTGTGCCTATCATGCTTTTGATGAGTCAACCCTTTAGTCAGAGAATCTACAAGATTATCTTATGTGGGTATTTTCTCTATAATAACTTATTTTCTCTCAACAATCTCCCCGATGAGATGAAATCGCCTGAGTACATGCTTGGATTTCTTGTGGGACCTTGGTTCCTTTGATTGAGCAATGGCGCCCGTGTTGTCACAGTACATCGTGACGCCATTCTTTATCGCGGGAAGCACTTCCAGCTCCGTGATGAACTTATTTATCCAGACTGCTTCTTTAGCTGCCTCAGATGCTGCAATATACTCGGCTTCAGTGGTGGAGTCCGCTGTAGTTGACTGCTTTGAGCTTTTCCAATTGACAGCTCCGCTATTCAAAGTAAATAGATATCCTGTTTGTGATATGCTGTCATCCTTATCGGTCTGAAAGCTCGCATCACAGTAACCAATGACTTTCATCTCAGAATAATCTCTGTATGTCAAAAATACATCCTTAGTTCTTCTCAAATACTTGAGGATTATTTTGACAGCTGCCTAGTGTTGCTCACTAGGATTTGTCTGATACCTGCTCGTTATGCTAAGAGCATAAGAGACATCAGGTCTTGTACATAGCATGGCGTACATGATCGATCCTATTGCTGAAGCATAATGGATCTTACTCATACGCTCTCTTTCTGAAGGAGTATGTGGACATTGCTCCTTAGATAATTTGATTCCATGACAAGTAGGTAAATTACCTCTTTTGGAATCTTCCATTTTGAATCTTTTCAAAACTTTATCTATGTATGTAGATTGAGAAAGTCCTAACAACCTCTTAGATCTATTACAGTAGTTTCTCCCAAATCTTTCATGGAGAAATTCTGAGATAACTATTGCTTGGTGGCTTACATCATGGGAATATCATTCCCAATGATTAATATGTCATCGACATATAATACAAGAAATACAACAGCACTCCCACTACTTTTCCTGTAAACACAAGGCTCGTCTACATTTTTGATGGAAGTCAAATTCTTTGATTGTCTCATCAAATCTTATATTCCAACTTCTGGAGGCTTGCTTGAGTCCATAAATGGATCGTTTAAGCTTGCATACTTTATTATGATCATCCTTAGATGCAAACCCCTCAGGTTGTGTCATATAAACTTCCTCTACGAGGTTCCCATTAAGGAAAGCTGTTTTGACATCCATCTACCAAATCTCATAATCAAAGTGTGCAGCTAGTGCCAGTAAAATTCAAATGGACTTTATCATTGCAACAGGCGATAAGGTTTTGTCATAGTCAATTCCTTGGATTTGTCTATAACCTTTCGCCACAAATCTAGCCTTATAGGTTTGGATGTTGCCTTTTGCATCAGTTTTACGCTTGTAAATCCACTTGCAGCCTATGGGTTTTATCCATTCAGGTGAATCCACCAAGTCCCAGACTTGATTTTGATACATAGAGTCTATTTCAGATTTCATGGCCTCAAGCCACTTGACTGAATCAATGTCACGCATTGCTTCGTCATAACTGGTGGGATCGTCATTATCAATGAGATGATCATGTTCCTCATCAATATGGAAACCATATCTTTCAGGCTCATATCTTTCCCTACCAGACCTTCTAAGTTCATAACCTTGTGGTTGTTCCGTCGCTGCCCTTTTGAGGGGCCTGTGGTTTAGTTCTATATTAGTTTGTTCTTCTCGTACCTCATCGAGGTCAAGTCTACTCCCACTATATTTCTTGAGAAGGAATTCATTCTCTAGAAATTTAGCATTTCGTGAGACAAATGTTTTTTGTTCATTTGGGACGTAGAACACGTATACTCTTGAGTTCAAGGCATATCCTACAAACTTACATTTAACTGCCCTATCATCTAATTTGTTAGTTTGTGTGAGCTTAACATATGCGTCACATCCCCAAACTCTTAGATAACTAAGACTAGGATGTTTCCCAGACCATAACTCATATGATGTTTGACTAACATTCTTGGAAGGAACTTGGTTTAGTAGTAGTGTTGCAGTTTCTAAAGCAAGACCCCAAAATGAAAGAGGTAGATCCGTGCCTAGCATCATTGATCGGACCATATCTAATAATGTCTGATTTCTCCTTTCAGAGACCCCATTATGCTGTGGAGTTCCCAGAGGAGTCCACTGGGAAACAATGCCATTTTCTCTCAAGTAATCTTGAAATTCATCGCTTAAGTATTCACCACCTCGTTCAGACCTTAATGACTTAATACTTTTATTAAGCTGGTTTTCTACTTCAGCTTTGAAGTCTTTGAATTTCTCAAAGGCTTCAGATTTGTACCGCATAAGGTACACATACCCATATCGCGAGTAATCATCGATAAAGGTAATGAAGTAGGAGAATCCACCTCTAGCGGCGACTGACATTGGTCTGCACACATCAGAGTGTATGAGTTCTAATGTCTCCGTTGCACGCTGTCATTTACCTTTGAAGGGTAATTTGGTCATTTTACCAAGTAAACAAGACTCACAAGTTCCATAAGGTTTATATTTGAAGGGTCTGAAATACCCATCCTTATGTAGCTTAGTTAATCTTGTTTCATTGATATGACCTAAACGACTGTGTCATATAAGTGATTCATTGAGATTATTCGAGTTAACGTTGTATATATTAGAGATTGAACATCCTTTGTTAGTTTGTAAGACATAGATACCATTATTCAAAATACCATCTCCATATTTTATTTCATTGAAATAAATAGAACATTCATTACAACTTATTAGGCATGAAAAGCCTTTATTGCATAAAGAAGAAATTGAAATGATGTTCTTTACTAGAGAATGTACATAAACACAATCTTCTAAGTCTAAAACTAAACCATTCGGCAAAACTAATGAATAAGTCCCCACGCACAATGCATCCAGTTTTGCTCCATTACCCATGCGTAAGTCAACCTCCCCATGACAGAGTCTCCTACTGTTTCTCAAGCCCTGCACATTGTTACACAAGTGAGTCCCACAACCGGTGTCAAGCACCCAAGGAGAAGGTTCAGAGTTTTGAGAATATAGTTCAATCATATACAACATACCTGAAGCATTGGGCTTCTTGGACTCTTGGGCTTCCCTAGCTTCCTTGGCTTTCAAGGATCTGCAGTCTTTCTTCCAATGACTCTTCTTTCCATGAAAGAAATATTTCCCATTTCCCTTTTTCTTCTCCACCTTACCATTGGGCTTTAGGTGATCTGGAGCCTTGGCCTTGCCCTGATTTTTCTTTGGGCCTCGTGGCTTCAGGTCTGTACCCGTAAGCATGACAGAGGTTTTAAGCTCCAGTTTCAAGTCCTTCTCTGTTTGCTTTATCAGATTGTGCAATTCTGCTAAAATAGCTTCTTTATCAGACAGATGAAACTGCATAATAATGTTCGAGAAGTCTTTTGGTAAGGACTGAAGAATTAGATCGTGACCTATCTCATGATCCATGATGAACCCGAGGTTGACCAATTTTTCAATGTGGCCAATCATCTTAAGCACATGTCCACTAACATATCATTCTTTATACATTGTTTGGAATAAGGCACATGACACTTGGAATCTCACTGTATGAACAGAAGTTGCATACAACTCCTTCAAGTGAAAGATGATGGTTTGAGTATCCGTATCTTCGTGAGCTTTCTGAAGTTCGTCCGACATAGAGCCAAGCATTATGCAAACTGCTTGCTCATCATCATCGACGTGTTTCTTCCAAGCATCAAATGTATTTTGGTCAGCATCTTCTGCGGGTTCAGGGGGAAATGGTCTTTCAAGAACATATAAAATATTTTCTTGTCGTAAGACAATTTTAAGGTTTCTAAACCAGTCATTTTAGTTATCCCATTTGAGCTTATGCTCATCAAGGATGGAACAAAATGATACTCTGTTTGCCATTTGAATGTTTGTGAAATATTTTAACCCACATGTTAAGAGAGAATGTTAAAATTAGGAATATTTTTTCATTAATGTTTCATAATAACATGGGCTTTTAATATTATGAAGTTGCTCTTACTCAATTGTTTTAAAATTTTAAACAAATCACATCAACCTCAATATGATGGATTTCTTGTGGGCAAGGATCCATTATCATCATTTTATAACTCCGACTAGGGCCGATCTTTATAAAATACGATAATTAGGTAGGTTCCCAACCAATTTATGATATAAATCACAATTCCTTGATCATTGGGTTGGGCAATCAAACATGCCATAGCTTATGCTAGTCCTTGTGGACACCCAATCTTTACCACTAAGTTATAAGACCACGCCTAAGGGTCACTGCGTCTTATGACTCAGAAAAGTCAAACCATTGTCAATAGTACGATTTAGGGACAAATTGGTATTGGTCAGTCTGGTAAAGCCTAGTCCTGCCAATACGGTTTAAGCCATTTGGGTCTATATTTTACAATGGGGGGAAAATTTTAGACTTAAATTATTATTGAAGATTTTAGCAAGTTTAAGTGAAAAACTGTCAAATGGATTCCTCCATTGAAAATTCCCCAGAGGGAGGGTGGAGCGAACTCTCCTAAATACCCTTACCTCGTAGGCTCTTATTGCATTGGTGACAGGAATAAACAATAGATCCTCCAAATTAGTCTAACACTTTAAATATGCTTTAAGGTAAGCTTTGAGTAAATGATTATTTAGATGTCTTCACAGCTTTTCCTTTTGGCTATAAAAAGGTAGTGAGTGAAGGAAGACACCAAATCATTATCTAACTCTAGTAATACCTTTGGTTAAATTAACTTTAGTTTGGAAATTTTTAGTAATGCCTTGGTCCCACCCCACTTGTATCTTTTATAATGTCTTTTATTATAAACAAATGATTTATATTTATTAGCCTTAAAGGTAATAAATCTCTAAGTTCATCATGGAATAATTACTTAGCTAAAGGATAAGCAATACACTCTCTATTTCCTTATAAAGTATTTAGATGCTTGCACCTTAAAATAATCATGCCAATTCTAATCATACATAGAATCATCAAGCATATGAGTTTTAATATGTTGGAATTATTTTAGGTATTAAATAACTTTGATTAATATTTAATTATGATATTGCATTTTATTTTATTCAAATAAATTTACTATTCACATTTTTTACAAATGCGTGAACTTTAAATGCAATTTCACAATTCAAATCTTAACCAAATCATGCAAAACTTGTGCCTAAAATTAAGTTTGACACATACGTCAAAGACATAATACCATACGTCAACTGCTATCAAGTGGCATAATATCGATCGATTATGTTAAGTCAAAGGAAAACCTAGTGGATCCACTTACTAAAGGTTTACCTCGAGAGCAAGTTGAGAAGTCATCGATGGGAATGGGCTTGAAGCCTATAAATTAAGAATTGTCACTGTGGAAACCCAACCTAGCTGATTGGAGATCCCAAGATCTAGGTTCAAAAGGGACAACTGAAATTTTATGCAATTCAAAACAAGCACTGAAGAGTTTTGTACTCTTTTCCATTCCGATAATGATGGCGAGTGCTGTCTGTCAAGGTTAGGATAAACTAAGGCTTTTAATGATCACTATATTAGGAGATTAGTCCTAATGGAGGTAAAGACAAATTACCTCTTCATAATAGATCACCTATTTCAAGTAAGAAGTGAGGCTGCTTCCATGGGATTTTACAGGTTGATTTCCCTAAAGTGCTTGATGAATCCAGGACCGCTGTTCATGGCCGAAATGAACACAACCATAGAACAGGAAATGGTCGAAGTAAAGCTGTGTGTTGGAAATTATCTTGGTTTACACCAACGACAAAACAGTTCAAGACTATGGGTCACTGGTTTGCTAAATAAATCAGATTGTCATTCACTAGGAAAGGTTCAAGGCGAAAGCTACATATTTCGATGCAGCTTTAGTTCACAGAAACTCTCTCAAGTGTCTACATAAATATTTTAAGAATTGTGGGGGATTGTTGTAAATTCTTCAAATATTAACTATTGGATGGATAATAGACATGTTCCTTGGATGGTACTGTTGGGAAGCAGCCGCGAGTGCGCAGCGGAAAAATTAATAAAATTATGATGCCGCTATCCATTTGCCCAAGACCCATTTATTTTGATTATTCTACAAGCCTAGGCATGTTACTATATATTCTAAGCATAAAAAATCATAACACATGCAAAGAACATAAACCTAAAAATGCTAACTATCATAGGAACTCTAATTAAAATAAAGAAAGAAAAATACTTACTTGAATCGAAGACTCCTCCAGTCCTCCCTCCAATCTACAAGCTTTTCTCGAACTCAGCAAGCTTTTCCACGTTCCAAAGAGCCACCCAAGTGTGTGGCCTCCAAAGATGCACACACCAAAGCCAAAACTCAACGGCAAGACTACGCCTTTAGTGCACGGGTATTTTGCCCTTGGTGCTAGCCTAGGCAAATACCTCAAAACTTTTAACTCGAGGTTCCTCTAGTCAATTAGACTTAAGGATCCTCAAAATCAGTGGCTTACTCTTAAACTTTAGAGTTGCTCACTTATATAAACCCAAGATATGAAAGGTTTGGTGGCAAAAATTTGTAAGAATTCATTGGGTTTATATAGGTGCTCCAAAGACAACAAAATTAATTAAGAATCCGATGTGGGATAAATGCTAATTTAATCTTAGCCATTGGATCTTAATTTAGTGGTTTAATGAGATTATAAAACCCTAATAAGAGTTTGGGCCGAATTGGAATTCAAAACAAATAAAAAATAAAAAATTTACTATTCACATTACTATTCACGTTTTATTTATTTATTTATTTATTCAAATTCCCAAAGTTACCCTATTGTCATTCACCAATCCCTAAGCCACTATGGAACCTCATAAATGATCTGTTCAATAATTAAACACATTGAACCATTTATGAACAATTCCTACAGCAATCATCTATGCTGTTAAATTTGTACTGTGCACTGTTAACCATTGATTTCGACTTTGTCGTGTGTGACCTTTTGGGTTCCCCTCAAGTTGGACATGAAATGAATCGTGATAATTTAATCGAACATAAATTATCCTCCGATCAGATGGTCGTTCATTTCAATGACCAAGGTTGACATCTAGCAACATGCCAAGGCCCCCAAATGAGAAGGAAACATATATATATATACCCATTTTGTATGTGATTTACATATGATACGGTCTCTCGCCTCACTGTATCCCCACCGTTTGACCTAGGGTATGGAAAGTGTCTACCCATATAGTCAAATGTATGATGTTGATATTGTCATGAATCGTGCAAACCCAAGAATCTCACATGATTTTTCCGCTGCGGCCACGGTCTCAAGCACTGATCACACATATCAACCCGCGAACTGGAATACTACTCTTATAAGAAAATATTATCCGAGAGAGTGGCGATTCTCTGTTGTATCTTTACAAACTTCATGTGTTTCAAAAAATGACCCAATCATACCCTTATGACCGGATCTTTTGAATCGGGGAAGGAGAATGTCAAAGTTATTTGATCGACACATAAGATTGTAAAGACCTCAAGTCTAAGGACTAGTCATACAATCGATACATGAAAGTTCTCACAGACACATGGGATAAACACTCCATGTGAAAACTTTCGGCGGTCAGTTCGATGGACACGAGCAACTCATGCATCCATGTGATACACCAAGCGGACGGATCACCGCTAATAGCCTATGAGATCGGCTACCCCACTTAAGGGCGGATGATATCATCATGCTAGTCTCTCCGCTTTGTGAACGCCCAGATTATTCACAAAACTATGACTAGGAAAGTTTGAGAGTAATGATTCTCATAAGGCGTGGAAGCCATCATCTTATTACTCCAAGGGCTTTATTACAGTGTTTGATGATTCATATAAGTTATGTAAGACACGTATAATAAAGATTGTTATTTTATTAATTAATGAAAATATTAAAAATACATGTACATATAGCCCATCCACAAGTTGGGTATAGGGCATATCCCTAACAGGTACCCCATGGGGAAATGTCCTTCAATTTATAAGAATACTCAAAAACACCAAATGGTGCATGGAAGGGGTATAAACCTTAGGAGGGTTGCACCCCAAACCAAAGGGCACCCTTCCATGTCTATTGTAGTTCATTATGAAGATCCAGTTTTTGGTAACAAGTCTTGAGTCTCATCATTTTGTTTTTGAGTAAAGGGAGAGTTTTTCCACCATTTTCCTATTTCACAAACTTGTTAAGGAGTGCTCATTGAACAAGAAGTATCCAAGGAATCATGAGAGAACATTGGCCACTTTGAATCCGTAGAGCACCGGAGACGGAGGCTAATAAGTTCTTAAGGACAGAGAGATCTCGACTTGGATTCATTTTCACATTTTCCAGATTTTTCTTTATGTTTCAAGTTTTAGGGTTTATGACTAAGTTGACATCGATTGGTTGTTTTATGGTTTTGATTTGTTTGGATGCATGTTAATTCTTGTTTAATGACACTATATCACGAACAGCAAGTGAGTCACGACAAAAACTCGGTTGATAGTGAAAATCTTCAAGCGCGGTTTGGGGGAGTGGACATAGGCATTGTTGGCCGAACCACTATAAATCTCGGTGTCGTTTTCTCTATCCTTATACTCTTTACATATTGCAAGTTTAATTCATTATATGTTTATATACTAGAAACTTGCATATAGATTATTTATAACAATAGAGAAAATTGACTTCAAGCATTATTTGATAAAAGAGCTTAAAATCGGCAAAGATTTTTATTTCCGCATATTTTAGCCATAACCTAATTCACCTCCCTCTTGGGTATATAATTTGGTTTATCACTATTACTTGTAGGGAATTTCAAAAAATAGAACCCTACTACTCAAAGTTGGAATCAAACTCTTTCTGTCTTGATTTGAGTCAATAACATTAGCATTTTTTGTATCAATATGATATATGTAAAGAAAGAGTTTGACAATTTTTGTTATATTGCTACTTTCTTGTTTTTAAAAACTCGTTGTCTAATACCTAATAGATCATATAAATATGGACTAATTTCGTTGATAAAATTTTTTTATTTGAGAAATGATATTTGAACTCACCCACGAAAAAAATACCAATCATGCTATACTTAAAAAGAATAATAAAAATAAAAAAAAACACCTTAACGTCGATTAAATCTGAGTTTATAGAATAAAGAGGAGATAGAGATCTGTGTAAAAAATAATTACACAACTATATATTTACATTAATTAATTATTTAACATTCAGGGAAAATTATCCTTTTATTTTATTTATTTGACACTTAACACGAAACTCGCTGCTTTCATGAACTTCGTGACAGTGGAATCAAGAATTTTTCTGACCCGTCTGAGAATGGAGAAAAATTTACATGGAATTCTTCACTCTACTCATCTATTGAATAGTTATGTGTTAGTCAATAATTTATTTATTTTTATTAGTACAAGTTAGTTTCAAATATATATATCAAAATATTAATGGATAAATATATCATGATCCCACGGGAGCTTTTCCTGAACGAAGAATGATGACTTAAAAACTTTTTTGCGATGTGAATCACATGATATGTGAGCCTGTGAGTTGCCTCGAAAGGTAGATGGTCGTAGATTCCGGCGTTCGATTTCCTGTGTTTCAACTTTCAAATGAGAGAATAAAAGATAAAAGATTATTCCCCAGCGTTGGAGAAGTTTTGTCAAGTCTTCCATCTTGAATTTTTGAAATTTAAGTCATTTAGAGACGTGATTTGGTGGTGTATGATTCATAATTTTATCTTGAAATTCTGAATTTGAATCCAGAGAATACGTTTTTTGTAAGAGTCTAAGACAGCCGGGAATTTTACATGCTCCACTCAAATCCGGAAAAATTGATTTGACGACAGATTTTCCAACCATTTAAAAAAAAAAAGAATTTTTGAAATTTACAGTGTGGTGGTTCATATGCTGACGATGCTTTTGCCTTTATTTTAATTGTTAAAGCCTCTGATTTTCTTTTTCTTCATTTATTGAATATAGTAACGTATTTACAGAGAGAAAAACTGATTGTTTGAATTGATAATCCCGCATATCTTGCAATCGCTTCGGATATCCTTAAACTAGATTTTTCACCATCTTTGTGAATATTTATATTCTGGACGTGGTATTTGACGTCTTCGCCATTGCAACCACATGCGGCCTCTATGTGGATTGTGGAATTAAAAAAAGAAAAACACAAAATCCATCTCGATTAACCTGCCCAAATCTTCTCTTGAGTCGCTTGGACCATAAACTCTATCGAATCCCCTTAGCAATCTTATCATTGCTCGCTTATTTAATGCCTCTCATCAAGCTGCTTCAAACATCTCCTCGTGGTTGTTATTTACTTATTTTTATCCCCGAATACCAATCCTCAACCTATATTTAGTGTTAGGTTTTGAAGAGACTATTTGTTTTATTAAATTAACTTTGAATCATTGTCATGATAATAATAATAATTATTATTTTTTCGTTCAAATGACAATATGACAAGTTAACCATTCAAACAAACATCTCTCAAGCAGTGAATTTGTTTGTTTAGTATGAAACCAAAAATAAATTTAACAAGTAGACAAGAAGAATACAAAGACAAGAACAAACATCTCTCATACCGAGACAGATGATATTTGTCAAAGCTCCATCTAGCTTTCTCAATCAGGTCGAGTCGGCATGCATGGACATTATCAGGCCGGGCTCGACAAATTCTCTGATAACCCCAATTTTCATCATCCATTTACTAGGTCGGGTCGGTATGATAACTCACTTCATCCCTAACACGCTCTGTCCTTTGGGTGAACTCCTTTATACAATATGGTCGGGTCCTTCTGTCAAACTCTGTCTATGTCTTCAAGCCCTTGAGCTTTTATTATCCATTTTTGGCTAAATACAATACTCATTCTGCCCTCCTCGGTATTTAAACCTTCCTCATGGTGAAAAATCATCATCAACATCTGTCCCCTAGTTCTCGATATCAACGAGTTAATGAGTTGATGTCGGAAAATTTATAAAAGACGGTGGTGCAGACTGACCTAATGTCATCGGGTTGTTAGCTTCTGAAAACTTCATATAGCCTTAATTCTCCCCAAATCTATATACATCAGGTCAGGTTGCTCCATACATTGCCAAAATATCCTCTTCCACACTGGGTATCATCTTCCTATTGGCAATCTCTTCTCTCATTCCACTGGGCCCCGCTTATGTCTGCTCTCTTATTTTCCGTTCCAACTTTTCAATCTTCTCCATCATGATTTTCATGAAGACTTGGGTTATCTCCATTTCTTTTCGTGTATTCTCCCTTTCTAACTGCAAGTTTCCTTCCATCTTTTCCATCTGTTGATGGTGATTTTTAAGCCTAAAGGTCGCCAGCAAGTTCAGAAGGGCATGAAGGGAATTTCCAGTCCAGTGTGTTAAAGGCTGAAGACAGTAACCAAGGGCGTCTCGCCCAACAGAGTGGTCGGGCTCGGTCCTCATTCCCTCACCGACCCGAGGAGTAAAAGTTTTTAGAGAAGCATGGCGATTAGAGACTCAGGTCCGACCCGACCAGGTGGCTCGAAGGACGGGATGGATATTGTTACGGCCACCCGATCTAGTGGGGAAGGTCGGGGTGGACTAGATCAGGTCAAGTGACATTGATCGGGACTAAGTATAGAGGTGTAAACACGACTTGAGGACTTGTACCATCTATGAAGTCTTGATATGGCAAGCGCAACATGTAAGATTATCTTCTGACACACGCCACTGCGTGAACATGTGGATACAGGCTGACATAATAAAGGTATAGTGTGGAGTTTTCCAAGAAAGGGTTTGAGTTTAATGAAGTGTCAGATAACAGGTTTACTTTCGGCAATGGCAGACTCACGTGGCTAAGGTCATGAGGACGGTGGAACAATGTTATTTTCTTTGTTATATAAAAGGGTTGAGTGCACTTTTGTAAGAGTTAGCAATTTTCATTCTTGAAATCTTGTACGAGAGATAAAAAAAGCCTTTTTAGAGAGAATGCGAGAAAGGTCGGTCACATTTGTAGTAGTCATTTTACCTTGGTCGGTCAAACCCGACCATATTATAAAAACTCTTTTTTTTTGTCTGTGGACGTAGGTCTGATCCATTCCGCCGAACCACGTTAAATCATATGTTTTTATTTGTGTACTTTCTATTTTTCTGCTAAGTTTATTTTTGGTTCCCAACAAACCAAATAAATTCGCAGTTGGGGGAAGATTGTTCGAGGAGCGTGTTTCTGGATTTGTCCCTGGAATGAAAATCAATCGTCAACAGTTGGTGCCGTCTGTGGGGACTCAATATAAAAAGCAGTAGACGTGTTAAGACGATGTCATGAGACGAGAACCACATGTCTTCAGAGGTTTCAACAACGGAATGGATGGAAAAGATAGAAGAAAACATGAGAAATGAGAGGAAGTCAACTCAGGCCTTTATGATGGCCGTGATGGAGAAATTGGAAAGGTTAGAAAAGACGAACGAAGAAATGATTGAAGCTGGTACGAGTCGGAGGAGGGACGAGGTAGCCAAAGGAAAGAGGGTTGATGGGGCAAATGAGGATAATGAGGGTGGAATGAAGAATGTCCAAAAAGTGAGATAGGTAGTTGTAGCCGGAGCTTTACCGGCAGGAGAGTTGTGGGAAGATGAGGACGGCAGGCAGACGTCGAAGTCTTCTAGCAACAACTCGTATTTCATGGAGAGTGACCATGGGCGACATCTTGAGGTTAGGGTTGGTGCTCAGAGTGTCAATCTGGATCGTATTCATGTCCGATTCATGAATACGAACAATTCATTTTTTCCATAATATTACTTATTTATGGTAATACTTCTTGCTTTTATATACATATTCGATCTAATTACGATTAGATTGAAACTAAATATGATTTAGTGATATGTATATATTAGACAAAGACCCGATAATATATTTTCTAGTGTGCAATTACAAAGTAGTTTGTAATTGACATTGAGAAGTGACACTACTATAAATATATTATCAAATACAGTTTATGATCAAGATTTACTAACACGGGTCGGTTAGTTAAATCCGCTGAGATCAATACATGTCGTATATCGAGACTTGGTCCGATGGTCTATCCCAATGAACCATGAGTCTGGGGAGACTCGTATAGATGTGTAGGTGTTTATAGTGGATAAACATTGAATGACTCATTGAAGATTTCTTAATAGATGGTACACCAACGTCAATATGAATCTTCTCGGGTTGAGTGAGGGCACCGATCCAACCATAGGGGTTCCACAACTGCCCCAATATATGCGATGACCTCGACCTATATGATTCATCGAGTTTATCTATGGTCGTCATAATTTATGGGTGGGTAAATTATGGACACGAAATTGGATTTCATGACGGATATGTCTGTATCTAGAGAGTCTCACTAATGAAACATACTCGTAGAGCACCAGAGCTACTATTATAAATAATATAGATTATTTATAAATTGTTTAACTGTTAAACGAAAAATACATACTTAAAGGGTTACCCAGCCATTTTCTAATTAGTTTGTATTTAGATTAAATACTTGATTTTATTAAATACTCATTAATTTTTTGTCAAATAAAGTATTTGACATATGTTCCAAATATATGTATTATGGAATATTTAATGTAAATATGATACATGTTTTTAGATATTTGTATTAAGTAATTATCTAATTATTTAATTGTTAAATAATTAGAATTATTTAATATGTTTATCTTTATCATTATTAAGCTTTTAAATGACTAATTTTGATTAGTGCACATGTAATTTTTGCTTTTTGAAAATGGTAGTAATTTTGACTTTGAATTCTTTTAATTTGATTAAAAAAATTGAAAAATTAAAATTACCATTTTGTCCCATGGAAGTCGGCCAACCCTAAGTATAAATGGGTTTCATTTTTCATTTGCATCTTTTTTGCTTCAAAAATAGATTACAAAAAAAGGGATTTGAGAGAAAACCTAAGCGCTAAAGGAGATTTGTGAAGAAAGTCTTGAAAATTAAGGTAATTTCATACTTTTCTTTACTTGAAAATTATTTCCATGCCTTTAGACTTTAACATATGATGTTGTTATGTTTTCTCTATTCTCTTGGGTTTGTAATAAGTTTGTTTGAAGCATGAATGAAAGATGTTAGCTTCTTTATTTAGTAAAGAAAGCTTATTAAGTGTTATTAAGCTTACTTTTGATTATTTGATAACTTGGTAGCCATTCTAGAGTTTCTTAGCCACTCATAAATGACCTAGAATTTTTCTTGAGTTGTTTCATGGTGGTGAGACTTGTTTGGTGTAGTAAGGATTAAATTAAAGTGTTGAATTTTATTAATTTGGTGTTAATTGACCAATTGGACAATTTTGAGAAATTATGGTTCATATATAACTCTCTCCAAATTTGGGGTTTTTCATATATGTGTTAATTAATGATGTATATATGATGTATATTAATTCTGGTGTTGATTGGACTTGATCTTGAATGGTTTTGAACCAATTTTGACTAAAGTGCAATTCTTGGAAAATTGAGGGACCTATTCGGCAATTTGGGAAAAATTGGTTTCTTGAATTTCAAATTGTATTTTCATGTATAAGACATATATAGATCATTTTAGTAGTGATTTGAAATCACCTAATTATGTATTTGACAAATTAGGACTAAAATGATCAAAATGCAAAGTTTATGGGCATTTTCCGTAATTACTAAAAAATCTGGAAAATTTTTCAGAATTCTGTTTTTAATGTATGTTTGATGTAAAAATCATTTTGGTTGTGATTGGAAATCACCTAAGCTTGTTTTGAACAACTTAGGAATAAAATGATTAAAATGGAAATTATTAAGGTTGTATGGTGTTTTACTGAAATTATGATTTTTGGGTTAAAATTTCTGTTTTTGAGTATTGAGTGATTAAAATAAATAAGTTTATTTTAATTACCCAAGAAAAATTAAAGAAATGTGAAAATTTGATTTTCCTGCGTAACCCGGATATTTTGCCCAAAACCTCAACAAAATGGTATCAGAACAGATCTGAACCTCAACACATGATATGAATATGCCTTTAAATTCAATGTTTAATTTTGTCTTTACTTTATGCATGCTTTTATTTATTTAATTTGATTAAGTTAAATACGTAACATCTTTGCAGAAAATCCCTAATTAATAAGGTTTTAAAGTAATATGCATTGGATGCATATTTCTTGGTATGTCTTGTCAATACGATTTTTGGATATATGTTCTATGACTGAATCCGAGAAAGTGCCAAAGCAGTGAGTGTGTAGTTGATAGAAATTTATTCATACTGGATGTATATGTGATACTAGATAAATTCAAGCGAAAGCGGAAATCCTGAACGTGCCAAAGCTGTCAGGACTACGCAAGTATCTTGAATTTATCATTGACAAGTTTAACCTTGGTACGCCTCCTTGTGAACGTGCCAAAACTGTCACAACGAGAAACGACCAGGACCGGAACCTAGGAGTCACTAGTGAGTGATTGATAATGAGTTGTCTACCTAATGAATATACGTAGGCGAGAACGTGCCAAAGCTGTGAGTCGAAATATATTCATGGGGTCCACCTCTCACTATGGAATTCAATTGAATTATTGAATTCCCGTTTTTCGTTGGGGATTACGGTATTACGTAAAATAGTGGGAGGCACAGCTTGGTTAAAAATTCCATAACTAAGGCAATGTGTAATATTTACTAAAATTGCTACTTATGTTTCCTTTATTCTATATTGTTGATAGAATTAAAACTTCTAATCCACTACGTGCATATTATTTGTATATGTTTTCTGACTTTCTTTATGGTTGCAGATTTTTAGAATAAGTTCTAGATTTAGAGTTGGTTTGGATATTGTTAGATTAGTTAAAACCATCGGGAACTGTTTTTCCGATTTTCCTGAAAAATCAAAATGGTCAGTGGCTTAGTTTCTAAGTTACGATAGGTAATCTAAATAAATATCCGGTTTAGGATATGATAGTCTAGAGAGAATAGTTTCTTATGCAGTCAGAATTGACGTGAATTAGTTCATGTCACGAGATTCTTGACTGACATTAAGAAAACCCCATTAGGTATTTGTTTATTTGATAATGATGTTTCTTTGCTTTAGTGACCTTTAGAGGTAATATGTCTGACACAGTTTGCTAATCAATTATTTACAATTATTATGAATTATTGAACGCAAATTATAAAGCTAAAGAAACGAGATGTGTATAGTTACGTATAGGAAATATCGATTTTCATAATACGAAAACTATATGTATTGGATATCAGATCTCCCGTCTAGTCATTTAAAATATTGTTTAGTGATTGCTTTGATATTTGATATCAGATGTTGTGACTATTGGATAATTATTTGTTCTTTATAAATAATTATTATATATTTTAAAATAACAAGTAGTGTCATTGATCAAGAGATAAACATTAAGAAAAATATTCGGTTAACTAAATAACTTAGAACATTGCTTTATGAGATTTTATCACATAAGCATTAAATGCTTATTCTGTATGGTAAATGATGGTGTAATATGAGATCACACCACATATCCTTATCCATTTAATGAATATTGTATTCAGGAAGTGATTAAATCTCATTTAACCAATGATCGTCATTGGATCACAGATTTATTAAATTAATACATTGGATGTATGTAGTTTAATGAATTATAAATTACCTTGGATAGTTTACTTTACTTCGAACTTAGTTAATGAGTTGTCATGACTTAGTTGCGTGTTTATAAAAGAATACATATTGAATGTCTTGAATGGTTCGGGAACTTTCAATATGTTTATGATGAAACGCGAATAGAATATTTTGACTGGTTCAAAGATATTCGATTTGAAGTGTTGAAAACTATATCATTAAAATTCATTGTGAGTCTTTGAATTATTCAAAGATGTTTGATACGATCAAACATATGAATTTATGGCAATTAGTTCTAAGGTTATTCAATGAATACGATTCTTAGTCAATATTATTCTTCTACGATTTCATCATGATGAAATTGGTCAGTGGGAGAAATCGAATCGAATCGAATCTAATATGATTTGATTTGTTTGATATTGAGTGTTACCGAATTAGTTTCAATAGTCTTGGGGATATGCTCCAGTAACTCTAATTTGTCCTTTTAATTAAGGTTCCATTATTTTCTACAATTACGAATATGATATGTATAGGTAGAAAATTCGAATCTTGAAAAGTTTGAGATTTGAATCTTTCTTTTATATAATAGTTATATAATTGAAAGTACTTGCGCCTTCGAGTTACAAGCAAAATTTTATCATTTATTATGTTTAATAGAATATTGTATTTTATTTGATGGAATATTTTTCTATGATCTCGAGTAATAAAACTGTTTTATTACTTGGTGTGTAACATCGAATGTTGACCATTGTAGAAAAGACTTGACTTATTAAAGTCAAATGTGAGAGTGATAAACAATGAATGAAACTACATAATTAATAAGATGAAAAGACCCTTAGACAACTTCCATATAAGTCCAATAGGATATCAGAATCATTTGCGAAGTATTTGATATTTAATGGTTATGTTGTTTTCTTATTGAAGAAAATTATCCTATAACTTATAGTGGGAGCGATATTTGATATCGGTATCGGAAGTTAGCATTAAACCATAGATCTAAGATTGTTCGTAGCTTATTCCATAGATCTAAGATTGTTCGTAGCTTACTACGTTCAAGTTTTGAACCTGATTAAGCTTTTGTTATGAATCGTTCATAAAATGTGTAAATTATTTGTGCGGTAAAAGTAAAGTGAGCTTATTAAAGGTTTGACCTTTATAGTATGATAGTGAGAAAATTTATACTAAATAATCTATTGTAGATTCTGAGGAAACTTGTCTCTAGTCGCACTTATTGAATAATTAAAGATCTGTTGGTTAATGTTGATATTAAACTATACATTTTGGCTAAAGAATGCAAAGTGGTGTTCCTGAATGGTTTCTTAGAATAAGAGATCCATTGCGATTTCTTTATTTGAAGATTTCATCCTAGAATGGCCCTGGAATTTGTATTCTGCTAAGAGCACAGTTTGATATACTAGCTTATAGAGCCTATTGTAGACTCAGATAAACTTTTCGAAAATATGTGTTTTCTAATTTTGATAACAGTCAGATTGTCTGATTTTATAAAAGCATAGAAAATACATATATGTTAGTAGGGTTAGTGAGAGCGTACAAATATCTTTCTAGTATTGTATATCCTAACGATATTATCATTATTAATGTAATAATGAGATGTTTATAAGGTAAAAGGTTTACGTAAGTCTTCTTTTTCTCCGTGAAAGTAGTAGGAGTAGTCTTTGTTATATTTGATATAAACTTTTATATATGATATAAAACAAGAGACTTATGATATACTCCTATTAGTCGTACATTAGATATGATCTAATAAAAGACACAACAAGACTATATGTGTGACAGTTAGTATAACTGTTTGACAATTATTATGTCTATTTTATATAGTGTTCATCCTTCGTAAATGAAGCTTCCTTTGTCGAAAGAGAAATTGATTAGAATGTCTAGTTAATCTTATGCATCATAGGATGATAACGTAATGAATACGATATTATATACGACTAAAAGGCATCAATTTAATCGTAATTGATACGAACTATTTTGACTCGCTATAGACCATAAGATGTGTCTGAAACATGTTCTTTGTTATCTTTGAGATATTGAGAACGAGTTTCTTATTAATGGAGAATACAGTCTGCAACCACGAGGGTCTGATTAGTTTTTAGACTAATTATGATGTTAGAAGGTCTACATCATATAGAGTCAGAAAAGATGCAGTGGGAGTGTCACAAATGATTCTACTGTGTAAGTGGAATTAATTATAACTTATTAAGTATTGACTTATGAAGTTGTAAAGTGACCTTATAAATTAAAAGTTCTGATATTAGTGTTGTGCTTGCGGTTGTCTGAATAGTATTTTGGACATGATCCTTAAATACTTGGACAATTCTGTAGTTATAGCGCAATATTGATATTTCATTTGAGTCATATTGATGTATAACTTAGGTTATACAAATATGAATGATGCAAGTTAAAGGAAACATTTTGGGTTTGTTAGACAAACTCAATATGTTATAGCTGACTTACTTGTTGTTGACTACCTGTTGAGTGAAAGGTGAGCTCTTGAGGACCATGCGTATGTGATACATATTTAGATGTGTATATGATATCGTGGATTGACACTAGAGAAAGTGAGAGAAATTATTAGGGTTGGTGCTCAAAGTGTCAATCTGGATCGTATTCATGTCCGATTCATGAATACGAACAATTTATTTTTCCATAATATTATTTATTTACGGTAATACTTCTTGATTTTATATACATATTTGATCTAATTACGATTAGATTGAAACTAAATATGATTTAATGATATGCATATATTAGACAAAGACCCGATAATATATTTTGTAGTGCGCAGTTACAAAGTAGTTTGTAATTGACATTGGGAAGTGACACTACTAAAAGTATATTATCAAATAAAGTTCATGGTCAAGATTTACTAACACGAGTCGGTTAGTTAAATTTGCTGAGACCAATACACATCGTATATCGAGACTTGGTCCGATGGTCTATCCCAATGAACCATGAGTCTGGGGAGATTCGTATAGATGTGTAGGTGTTTATAGTGGATAAAAACTGAATGACTCATCAAAAATTTCCTAATAGATGGTACACCAACGTCAATAGGAATCTGTTAGGGATATGTTCTATATCCAACTTGTAGATGGGCTATATGTACATGTATTTGTAATATTTTCATTAATTAATAAAATGACAATATTTATTATATGTGTCTTACATAAATTATATGAATCATCAAACACTGTAATAAAGCCCTTGGAGTAATAAAATGATGGCTTCCACGCCTTATGAGAATCATTACTCTTAAACGTTCCTAATCATAGTTTTGTGAATAATATGGGTGTTCACAAAGCGGAGAGACTAGCATGATGATATGATCCGCCCTTAAGTGGGGTAGCCGATCTCATAGGCTACTAGCGGAGATTCGTCCGCTTGGTGTATCACATGGATGCATGAGTTGCATGTCCATCGAACTGACCGCCGAAAGTTTTCACATGGAGTGTTTATCTCATGTGTCTGTGATAACTTTCATGTATCGATTGTATGACTAGTCCTTAGACTTGAGGTCTTTACAACTTATGTGTGGATCAAATAACTTTGACATTCTCCTTCCCCGTTCAAAAGATCCGGTCATAAGGGTATGATTGGGTCATTTGTTGAAACACATGAAGTTTGTAAAGATACAACAGAGAATCGCCACTCTCTCGGATAATATTTTCTTATAAGAGTAGTATTCCAGTTCGCGGGTTGATATGTGTGATCAGTGCTTGAGACTGTGGCCACAACGGAAGAATCATGTGAGATTCTTGGGTTAGCACGATTCATGACACTATCAACATCATACCTTTGACTATGTGGGTAGACACTTTCCATACCCTAGGCCAATGGTGGGGATACAGTGAGGCGAGAGACCGTATCGTATGTAAATCACATACAGAATGGGTATACATATTTCCTTCTCATTTGGGGGGCATTGGCATGTTGCTAGATGTCAACATTGGTCATTGAAATCGAACGACCATCTGATCAGAGGATAATTTATGTTCGATTAAATTATCATGATTCATTTCATGTCCAACTTGAGGGGAACCCAAAAGGTCACAAACAAAAAAATCGAAATCAATGGTTAACAGTGCACAGTACAAATTTAACAGCATAAATGATTATTGTATAAATTGTTCATAAATGGTTCAATGTGTTTAATTATTGAACAAATCATTTATGAGGTTCCATAATGGCTTAGGGATTGGTTAATGACGATAGGGGCACTTTGGGAATTGGAATAATAAATAAATAAATAAACATGAATAGTAACATGAATAATAAATTTTTTTATTTGTTATTTGTTTTGAATTCCAATTCGGCCCAAACTCTTAGAGTTTTATAATCTCATTAAACCACTAAATTAAAATCCAATGGCTAAAATTAAATTAGCTTTTATCCCACATCGGATTCTTAATTAATTTTGTTGTCTTTGGAGCACCTATATAAACTCAAAGAATTCTTTACAATTTTTTACACCAAACCTTTCATATCTTGAGTTTATATAATTGAGCAACTCTAAAGTTTAAGAGTAAGCCACTGATTTTGAGGATCCTTGAGACTAATTGACTAGAGGAACCTCGAGTTAAAAGTTTTGAGGTATTTGCCTAGGCTAGCACTAATGGCAAAATACCCGTGCACTCAAGGCGTATTCTTGCTGTTGAGTTTTGGCTTTGGTGTGTGCACCTTTGGAGGCCACACACTTGGGTGGCTCTTTGGAACGTGGAAGAGCTTGCTGAGTTCGAGAAAAGCTTGTAGATTGGAGGGAGGACTGGAGGAGTCTTCGGTTCAAGTAAGTCTTTTTCTTTCTTTATTTTAATTAGTGTTCTTATGATAGTTAGCATGTTTAAGTTTATGTTCTTTGCATGTTTTATGAGTTTTTATAGTTAGAATATATAGTAACATGCCTAGGCTTGTAGAATAATAAAAAAAATGGGTCTTGGGCAAGGGATAGCGGTATCATAATTTGATTTCTTCATTTTCCGCTGTGCACTCGCGGCCGCTTCCCAACAGTGGTTTCAGCACGCCGTTTTTATTTTGATTAGTTCTCTCTCATTTGAACTCGAAATTGGGTGTGTAAAAGCTAGTTGGAAAGCTAACACCCTGAACTTACTTTTAGGCACAAGTTTTGCATGATTTGGTTAAGATTTGAATTATGAAATTGCATTTAAAGTTCACGCATCTGTAAAAAAATGTGAATAGTAAATTTATTGATTAAAATAAAATGCAATATCATAATTAAATATTAATCAAAGTTATTTAATGCCTAAAATAATTCCAACATATTAAAACTCATATGCTTGATAATTCTATGTATAATTAGAATTGGCATGATTATTTTAGGGTGCAAGCATCTATAGACTTTCTAAGAAATTGAGAGTGTATTGCTTATCCCTTAGCTAAGTAATTATTATGTGATGAACTTAGAGATTAATTACCTTTAAGGCTAATAAATATAATCACATGTTTATAATAAAAGACATTATAAAAGATACAAGTGGGGTGGGACCAAGGAGTTAATAAAACTTTCCAAACTAAAGTTAATTTAACTAAAGGTATTAATAGAGTTAGATAATGATTTGGTGTCTTCCTTCGCTCACTACCTTTTTATAGCCAAAAGGAAAAGCTGTGAAGACATATAGATAATCATTTACTCAAAGCTTACCTTAAAACATATTTACAGTGTTGGACTAATTTGGATGATCTATTGTTTATTCCTGTCACCAAGGCAATAAGAGCCTAAGAAGTAAGGGTATTTAAGAGAGTTCGCTCCACCCTCTCTCTGGGGAATTTTCAATGGAGGAATCCATTTGACAGTTATTCACTTAAACTTGCTAAAATCCTCAATAATAATTTAAGTCTAAAATTTGCCTCCCATTGTAAAGTATAGACCCAAAGGGCTTAAACCGTATTGGCAGGACTATGCTTTACCAGACTGACCAATACCAATTTGTCCTTAAATCGTACTATTGACAATGGTTTGACTTTTTTGAGTCATAAGACGCAGTGACCCTTAGGCGTATTCTTATAACTTAGTGGCAAAGATTGGGTGTCCACAAGGACTAGCATAAGCTATGGCATGTTTGATTGCCCAACCCAATTATCAAGGAATTGTGATTTATATCATAAATTGATTGGGAACCTACCTAATTATCGTATTTTATAACGACCGGACCTAGTCGAAGTTGTGAAATGATGATAATGAGATCATTGCCCACAAGAAATCCATCATATTGGGTTGATGCAATTTGCTTAAAATTTTAAAATAATTGAGTGAGAGCAACTTCATAATATTAAAAGCCCATGTTATTATGAAACATTAGTGAAAACATATTCCTACTTTTAACATTCTCTCTTAACAAGTGGGTTAAAATATTTCACAAACATTCAAATGGAAAACAGAATATCACATCGTTCCATCCTTGATGAGCATAAGCTCAAATGGGCAACTACAGTGACTGGTTTAGAAACCTTAAAATTGTCTTACGACAAGAAAAGATTTTCTATGTTCTTGAAAGACCATTTCCCCATGAACCCGCAGAAGATGCTGACCAAAATATATTTGATTCTTGGAAGAAACACGTCGATGATGATGAGCAAGCAGTTTTCATAATGCTTGGCTCTATGTCGGACGAACCTCAGAAAGCTTATGAAGATATGGATGCTCAAACCATCATCTTTCACTTGAATGAGTTGTATGCAACTTCCGTTTATACCGTGAGATTCCAAGTGTCATGTGCATTATTCCAAACAAGGTATAAGGAAGGATCTGTTAGTGGACATGTGCTTAAGATGATTGGCCACATTGAAAAATTGGCCAACCTCGGGTTCATCATGGATCATGAGATAGGTCACGATCTAATTCTTCAGTCCTTACCAAAAGACTTCTCTAACTTTATTATGCAGTTTCATCTGTCTAATAAAGAAGCTACTTTAGCAGAATTGAACAATCTTTTAAAGCAAACAGAGAAGGACTTGAAACCGGAGCTTAAAACCTCCATCATGCTTACGGGTACGGACCTGAAGCCACGAGGCCCAAAGAAAAATAAGGGCAAGGCCAAGGCTCCAGATCACCTAAAGCCCAATGGTAAGATGGAGAAGAAAAATGGAAATGGGAAATGTTTCTTTTGTGGAAAGAATGGTCATTGGAAGAAAGACTGCAGATCCTTGAAAACCAATGAAGCTAGGGAAGCCCAAGAGGCCAAGAAGCCCAATGCTTCAGGTATGTTGTATATGATTGAACTATATTCTCAAAACTCTGAACCTTCTACTTGGGTACTTGACACCGATTGTGGGACTCACTTGTGTAAAAATGTGTAGGGCCTGAGAAACAGTAGGAGACTCCATCATAGGGAGGTTGACTTACGCATGGGTAATGGAGCAAAACTGGCTGCATTGTGCGTGGGGACTTATTCATTAGTTTTGCCGAATGGTTTAGTTTTAGACCTAGAAGATTGTATTTATGTGCCTTCTCTAGTAAAGAACATCATTTCAATTTCTTCTTTATGTAATAAAGGTTTTTCATGCCTAATAAGTTGTAATGAATGTTCTATTTATTTCAATGAAATAAAATATAGAGATGGTATTTTGAATAATGGTATCTATGTCTTACAAACTAACAAAGAATGTTCAACCTCTAATATATACAACGTTAACTCGAATAATCTCAATGAATCACTTCTATGGCACAGTCGCTTAGGTCATATCAATGAAACAAGATTAACTAAGCTACATAAGGATGGGTATTTCAGACCTTTCAATTATGAACCTTATGGAACTTGTGAGTCTTGTGTACTTGGTAAAATGACCAAATTACCCTTCAAATGTAAAGGACAGCGTGCAGCGAAGACATTAGAACTCATACACTTTGATGTATGCGGACCAATGACAGTCACCGCTAGAGGTGGATTCTCCTACTTCATTATCTTTATCGATGATTACTCACGATATGGGTATGTGTACCTTATGCGGTACAAATCTGAAGCCTTTGAGAAATTCAAAGACTTCAAAGCTGAAGTAGAAAACCAGCTTAATAAAAGTATTAAGTCACTAAGGTCTGACCGAGGTGGTGAATACTTAAGCGACGAATTTCAAGATTACTTGAGAGAAAATGGCATTGTTTCCCAGTGGACTCCTCTGGGAACTCCACAGCATAATGGGGTCTCCGAAAGGAGAAATCGGACATTATTAGATATGGTCCGATCAATGATGCCAGACACAGATCTACCCTTTTTCATTTTCGGGTCTTACTTTAGAAACTGCAACACTACTACTAAACCAAGTCCCTTCCAACACTGTTAGTCAAACACTATATAAGTTATGGTCTGGGAAACGTCCTAGTCTTAGTTATCTAAGAGTTTGGGGATGTGACGCATATGTTAAGCTCACACAAACTAACAAATTGGATGATAAGGCAGTTAAATGTAAGTTTGTAGGATATGCCTTGAACTCAAGAACATACGTGTTCTACGTCCCAAATGAACAAAGAACATTTGTCTCACGAAATGCTAAATTTCTAGAGATGAATTCCTTCTCAAGAAACATAGTGGGAGTAGACTTGACCTCGATGAGGTACGAGAAGAAAAAACTAACATAGAACTAAGCCCCAGGCCCCTCAAAAGAGCAGCGACGGAACAACCACAAAGTTATGAACTTAGAAGATCTGGTAGGGAAAGACATGAGCCTGAAAGATATGATTTCCATATTGATGAAGAACATGATCAGGTCATTGATAATGACGATCCTACCAATTATAACGAAGCAATGCGTGACATTGATTCAGTCTAGTGGCTTGAGGCCATGAAATCCGAAATAGACTCTATGTATCAGAATCAAGTATGGGACTTGGTGGATGCACCTGAAGGGATAAAACCCATAGGCTGCAAGTGGACGAGCCTTGTGTTTACATGAAAAGTAGTGGGAGTGCTGTTGTATTTCTTGTATTATATGTCGATGACATATTAATCATCGGGAATGATAATCCTATGATGCAAGCCACCAAGCAATGGTTATCTCAGAATTTCTCCATGAAAGATTTGGGAGAAGCAGCCTACATCCTCGGTATTAAGATCTACCGTAATAGATCTAAAAGGTTGTTAGGACTTTCTCAATCTACGTACATAGATAAATTTTGAAAAGATTCAAAATGGAAGATTCCAAAAGAGGTAATTTACCTACTTGTCATGGAAACAAATTATCTAAGGAGCAATGTCCACATACTCCTTCAGATAGATAGCGTATGAGTAGGATCCCTTATGCTTCAGCAATATGATCCATCATGTACGCCATGCTATGTACAAGACCTGATGTCTCTTATGCTCTTAGTATAACGAGCAGGTATCGGGCAAATCCTGGTGAGCAACACTGGGCAGCTGTCAAAACAATCCTCAATTATTTGAGAAGAACTAATGATGTGTTTTTGACATACGAAGATTGTTCTGAGATGAAAGTCATTGGTTACTGTGATGCGAGCTCTCAGACGATAGGGATGATAGCAGATCACAAACAGGATATCTGTTTACTTTGAATGGCAGTGCTGGTAGTTGGAAAAGCTCAAAGCAGTCAACTACAGCGGACTCCACCACTGAAACCGAGTATATTGCAGCATCTGAGGTAGCTAAAGAAGCAGTCTGGATAAAAAAGTTCATCACGGAGCTGGAAGTGCTTCTCGTGATAAAGAATGATGTCACGATGTACTGTGACAACACGGGCGCCATTGCTCAATCAAAGAAACCAAGGTCCCACCAGAAATCCAAGCATGTACTCAGGTGATTTCATCTCATCAGGGTGATTGTTGAGAGAAAAGAAGTTATTATAGAGAAAATACCCACATAAGATAATCTTGCAGATTCTCTGACTAAAGGGCTAACTCAACAAAAGCATGATAGGCACACCCGGGAGTATGGTGTCCATATTCATAATAGTTGGCTATAGTGCAAGTGGGAGATTGTTAGGGATATGCCCTATACCCAACTTGTGGATGGGCTATATGTACATGTATTTGTAATATTTTCATTAATTAATAAAATGGCAATCTTTATTATACGTGTCTTATATAAATTATATAAATCATCAAATATTGTAAGAAAGCCCTTGGAGTAATAAGATGATGGCTTCCACGCCTTATGAGAATCATTACTCTTAAACGTTCCTAGTCATAGTTTTGTGAATAATCTGAGCGTTCACAAAGCGGAGAGACTACGCATGATGTTATTATCCGCCTTAAATGGGGTAGCCGATCTATAGGCTACAAGCGGAGATCCGTCCGCTTGGTGTATCATATGATGCATGAGTTGCTCGTGTCCATCGAACTAACCGCCGAAAGTTTTCACATGGAGTGTTTATCCCATGTGTCTGTGAGAACTTTCATGTATCGATTGTATGACTAGTCCTTAGACTTGAGGTCTTTACAATCTTATGTATGGATCAAATAACTTTGACATTCCCCTTCCCCGGTTCAAAAGATTCGTTCATAAGGGTATGATTGGGTCATTTGTTGAAACACATGAAGTTTGTAAAGATACAACAGAGAATCGCCACTCTCTCGGATAATATTTTCTTATAAGAGTAGTATTCCAGTTTCGTTGGTTTATATGTGTGATCAGTGCTTGAGACTGTGGCCGCAGTGGAATAATCATGTGAGATTCTTGGGTTAGCACGATTCATGACACTATCAACATCATACATTTGACTATATGGGTAGACATTTTCTATACCCTAGGTCAAACGGTGGGGATACAGTGAGGCGAGAGACCGTATCATATGTAAATCGCATACAGAATGGGTATATATCTTTCTTTCTCATTTGGGGGCCTTGGCATGTTGCTAGATGTCAACCTTGGTCATTGAAATCGAACGACCATCTGATCGGAGGATAATTTATGTTCGATTAAATTATCACGATTCATTTCATGTCCAACTTGAGGGGAACCCAAAAGGTCACACACAACAAAGTCAAATCAATGGTTAACAGTGCACAATACAAATTTAACAGCATAAATGATTGTTGTAGGAATTGTTCATAAATGGTTCAACGTGTTTAATTATTGAACAGATCATTTATGAGGTTCTATAGTGGCTTAGGGATTGATGAATGACGATAGTGGCACTTTGGGAATTGAAATAAATAAATAAATGTGAATAGTAAAGTGAATAGTAACATTAACAGTAACGTGAATAGTAATGTGAATAGTAAATTGAATAGTAAATTTTTTTTATTTGTTATTTGTTTTGAATTCCAATTCGGCCCAAACTCTTATTAGGGTTTTATAATCTCATTAAACCACTAAATTAAGATCCAATGGCTAAGATTAAATTAGCTTTTATCCCACATCAGATTCTTAATTAATTTTATTGTCTTTAGAGCACATATAAACCCAATGAATTCTTTAAAATTTTTTACATCAAACCTTTCATATCTTGGGTTTATATAAGTGAGCAACTCTAAATTTTAAGAGTAAGCCACTGATTTTGAGGATCCTTAAGTCTAATTGACTAGAGGAACCTCGAGTTAAAAGTTTTGAGGTATTTGCCTAGGCTAGCACCAATGGCAAAATACCCGTGCACTCAAGGCGTAGTATTGTCATTGAGTTTTGGCTTGGGTGTGCACCTTTGGAGGCCACACTCTTGGGTGGCTATTTGGAACGTGGAAGAGCTTGCTGAGTTCGAGAAAAGCTTTGAGAAAAGCTTGTAGATTGGAGGGAGGACTGGAGGAGTCTTCGGTTCAAGTAAGTCTTTTTCTTTCTTTATTTTAATTAGAGTTCTTATGATAGTTAGCATGTTTAAGTTTATGTTCTTTGCATGTTTTATGAGTTTTTATGCTTAGAATATATAGTAACATGCATAGGCTTGTAGAATAATCAAAACAAATGGGTCTTGGGCAAAGGGATAGCGGCATCATAATTTGATTTATTAAATTTTCCGCTGCGCACTCGCGGCCGCTTCCCAATAGATTTTTCTCCGGTTGAGTGAGCATAGTGATCCTTCGACTTGAGATACCACTGTGGATGTATGTGTTGGGGTTTTAAAAGGAGCTATCGAGGTTGGCGCAGCGGAACGCGGAAAAATGATTTTTCCGATTTCAAAACTTTTTCTTGGAACAATTAAATAAACTTATTCATTTTATTAACCAATACTTAAAATCTGAAATCTTAACCAAGAAATCATATTTCTTTTAATTACAAAATTACCCCAAACTTTTGCAAATTAATTATTTTAGTTTAAATATGTCAATTACATATTTAATTGATTCCAAATCAATCCCAAAATAATTTTTTTAATTTTGCAACAAAACCAGAAACTTTTCCAAATTTGCGCAAACTGCCCAGAATTTCTTTAAATTGCCGAAACAGCCCATATTTCTAATTAATTACAATTTGGCCCAATTTGTTCAAAACACATCAAGATCAAATCCAATCAATCCCAAATTTGACATACATCACATATACATCATATTATAACATATATATGAAAAGCCCCAAAATTTGAGTGGGTTAAGAACCCTAATTTCAAAAATCACTAAAATTGGGCAATTTACATTAAATTAATAAAATTCAATACTTTAATCTTCAAATTACCACACCAATTAAATCTCACCATCATGAAATTAATCAAGAAAAATTCTAGGCTAATTATGAATGGCTAACTAACTCTAGAATGACAACTTTAATTTTCTAATTAATTTATTAAGCTTAATTACTCCTAATAAGCTCAATAATTAATCACACATGCTAATCACATCCAACAATCTTTAAACACAAATAAATTACATACTTAAGGATTAGAGAAAATTCTAAGTATCACAAATTGAAGCCTAAACTAATGGAAAAAATTTCCTAATTGAAGAAAATTGGAAATTATTTACAAAATCAAGACTTTGTTGATGATTTTCCTTTTCCTTCAAACTTTTCTCTCAACCTTACTTTGTAAAATATTCTGCGAAACTTGTCTAAGTGTAAAAATGAATCAAAACAATTTTGATAAATCAATACCATCCTTTGCCAATTTTTACCAAATAAAAAATAAATAACAACTTATTTATTTATGTATCAATATAATTGGCACACATATAAGCTTTAATAAAGCAACATTTTAACTTAATAAAGTTATGAAAATGTGTTCCATTATATCATGTCATTTCCACTTAATCATGACATAATGATATTTATTTTATAAATTAATTTAATTATTTCACAATTAAATAATTAATTAATAAATATAAATATATTAAATATATGTATTATATTTATATTAAATATCTCAAATACATATATTCATGATATAATTATAAATATCACAAATTGATATTTAATTAATGTGTATTTAATAATATCAAATATCTATGCTCTGTACACAGAGCTGACAGATCCTATATTGATACACACAGGATACCCTGAGCATCAGTCCACACCCAACAAACAGGCGGAGGTCTGATCTAAATAGATCGGTGACGTGACTGTCATCTAAGTGTGGAGGATAACTCAGATATCAACAGTGGTATCTCAAGTCAAAGAATCACTATGCTCACTCAACCCGAGAAGATTCTTATTGACGTTGGTGTATCATCCATTAGAATTTCGGTGAGTCGTTCAGTGTTTATCCGCTATAAACACCTATACAACTATACGAGTCTCCAAGACTCATGGTTCACTGAGAAACCATCAGAATCTAAGATTCCAATATACGACGTTGTACCAGTCTCAACGGGTTTACTTTACTGACCAAGTAGTGTAAACCTTGACCGGGAACATTCTAAGAATGACAACGTCATGATACAACTCAATGTCAGTTGCGACGCTTTTGCAACAGTATCATAACTAATCATTCTAAGTTCGGTTACATCTTTACCATATTAACGAAGAAGTTATATAAAAAGAAATTGTTCATTTTATTCATAATAAAACATTACATTAGTATTTACAAGGAAATACATAATAAAATTGGCGCTCAGAGCACCAACCCTAACAAAATCTCACGCTTGCTCTAGTGCCAATATCGATTGTATCTAATACCCATCGACTCCATATGTTTATCAAATAACTTCGGAGGTATGGCATTCGTAAGCGGGTCTGCTACATTATCTTCACTTGGTACCTTACACATGATAATGTCCCATCGTGACACAATCTCTCGAATGATGTGGTACTTTCGTTTCCACATTTTTCGACTTCTGGTGCGCCCTTGGTTCTTTTGCTTGCGCAATGGCTCCAATATTATCACAGTATAACGGAATCTTATTCTCAATACTTGGGACTACTCCCAATTCTGTGATAAATTTCATAACCCAAACAGCTTCCTTTGCAACTTCATAAGCTGCAATATATTCTGCCTCTGTGGTGGAATCAGCTGCCGACCCCTGTTTGGAACTCTTCCAACAAACTGCACCACCGTTAAGGGTAAACACGAATCCTGATGTAGACTTTCTATCATCAGGATCCGATTGGAAATCGAAATCCGTATACCCATTAACTTGCAGTTCGTTTCCTCCATAAATTATAAACTTATCCTTAGTACCTTTAAGATACTTTAGGATATGTTTAAAGGCCATCCAATGGTCATTTCCTGGATTGGACTGATATCTGCTTGCCACACTAACTGTGAAGTAGATATCAGGCCTAGTACATAACATGGCATACGTTATGCTGCCCAAACACGAAGCATAAGGTTGATTAGACATTCTCATCTTCTGTTTGCGGACACATCTTCTTCGAAAGATGTAAGCCATGTCTGAATGGTATGTTTGTTGTCTTACAGTTCCCAAAAGTATACCGTTCTAAAATCTTATCTATGTACGTTGATTGGGATAACCCAATAAGCTTCCTTTCACTATCTCTATAGAGTTTTATGCCTAAGACAAAAGAAGCTTCACCCATGTCATTCATGGAGAAATTCTTACAGAGGTAAGCTTTGACGTCTTGCATCATCCCGATATCATTCCCAATGATAAGGATGTCGTCAACATAGAGAATTAAAAATACCACCATACTCCCACTGGCCTTTATAGGAAATGCTTTCCTCGTGCAGCGGAAGCAGCTTAGGCACACGGATTGGACTTGAAAAAATTTTATGCCTTTCCCTTTAAGTTGCCAAATCTGACCAGCAAGTATACTGAAATTTTTCTGCTGTTTCGGACAAGATTTCAGCCCCGGAACGCCCCTGAAAAAGTCCCCGAACATCCCCCGAACTGTAGTTAAATATTGGACTGTTTTGGACCTGTTATGCGCCCGAACTGCACCCAAATCAGCCCCTGATTTTCGTGAATGACAAAGATGTTTCAGGTCTAATTTTTCACTTAAAAATCAGTCCTTACACAGCCCCAAAAATACCCCAAGTGTTTCCCAAAATTCCAGATTAAATAAAAATCAAATCGAGCCCCAAACCCTAAGACAAAGTGTGGAAGTGAGCAAAATCTATGCTCACTACCGTGACACTAGTATAAGATGGAGAAGAAGATAATTTTGTTCGACACCAAAAGATCTTTCGTGCTATGTCTCACAACCAACAGAAACAAGTGTGGGCTTGACTCACACAAATTAAATCTCTAAACACTTTAGAGAATTTTGTCACAATTAATTTCTTTTTCTTTTTCTTCTTTTTAATTTCTCAACTTTTGAGAGAATGGAGAAGATGGAGAAAGGTGGCTAGGGTTGCAAATGAATCACTTAACCAAAAGAAAAAATCACATTTTCCTTTTTATAGTTAGGATTTTAATTTTACAAAATAAAACAAAACCCTTCCTATTTCACCATTGAAGAATTCGGCCAAGGGGTAGAAAAAATATTAATTTTGTAACTCCCATATTAACTTTCCATAAAGCCAACATATGTTACAAAAATAAATATTTAATTAACCTTTTGAAAGTCATAACTTCCAAAATAACACCAAGGATTATCTGTTTCCAAAATAAACAAATCCATTCCCCTTACATCATGAAGAATTCGGCCACCAAAGGAATAATAGAAAGAATTTTGTAACATCAACCATTTAATTCCATAATTAAAATATATGTTACAAAATCAAAGAGTTACTACGTTTCATAAAGGTGTAACTTCCAAATTTAATCCAAGGGTTTCCAAAACCAAAATTTGGAATTCCAATATTAGCCTTCATTTAAATTATATTAAATATAATTTAATAATAATAGATAATTATCATATAATTATTTATTAGATAAACCATATATTAACTCTTAATATAGAGTTCCAAGTGTGACAAATATTATTATTAATCATATTAATAATATTTATACATATGTGAGTATATAATTGGACAATCCAATTATATTAAATCCGCTATAGTAAATTGAGCTAGCACGGGGACCAAATGGACCTACGGTTCCGAGCTCCAATAATCTCGAAATATTAATTAAGCTCTTAATTAAATATTCTGAATTATTAACTCCGGTTTATTCCACTAAAAACCCGAAGCTGCACTCTCGTTGCCGCATATGATATATTAAGCCGAACCAAGTCGGTGTCCATCGATATAGACACTACATATAGATTGACCATTCACGAGTATCTCGTGATTAGAGCCGGGTCATAATGTCCGTTATACCCCTATAATTATTTTTTATCTTAAGTACCATTGATTCTCTAATGAACGATTTATTCATAACCATTATGAATTTTAATCTTTCTATTCGTAATAGAAAGACTTGAGCGCTCAAATTGTTCAAGCACTGAATCAACCCTTAAGAAAGATACTCATCTACTTCTCGCAAGAACGAGTGAATTCCATGTCTATGTAAAATGTTCCCAGCTACAAAACAGACCATGCCCCCAAAGTACGTAGCTATTGGTCGGGACTGCTACACCAACCTCACCTTTGTAAATCAAAGGACATAGCCTGCCATGCAGGAGTTCGTAGTACACTCAGGATTAAGATCAATCCATATATGACCATCTAATAGATCGAAATGACTTTCTTTGTTTAACGGATATTATAAGAACGTCATTTCCATCACTTAACCAAAAGAAAAAAAATCACATTTTCCTTTTTATAGTTAAGGTTTTAATTTTACAAAATAAAACAAAACCCTTCCTATTTCACCATTGAAGAATTCGGCCAAGGGTTAGAAAAAATATTAATTTTGTAACTCCCATATTAACTTTCCATAAAACCAATATATGTTACAAAAATAAATATTTAAATAACCTTTTGAAAATCATAACTTCCAAAATAACACTAAGGATTATTTGTTTCCAAAATAAACAAATCCATTCCCCTTACATCATGGAGAATTCGGCCACCATAGGAATAATAGAAAGAATTTTGTAACATCAACCATTTAATTCCATAATTAAAATATATGTAACAAAATCAAAGAGTTACTACCTTTCATAAAGGTGTAACTTCCAAATTTAATCCAAGGGTTTCCAAAACCCAAATTTGGAATTCCAATATTAGCCTTCATTTAAATTATATTAAATATAATTTAATATTAATAGATAATTATCATATAATCATTTATTATATAAACCATATATTAACTTTAATATATAGTTCCAAGTGTGACAAATATTATTATTAATCATATTAATAATATTTATACATATGTGAGTATATAATTGGACCATCCAATTATATTAAATCCGCTATAGTAAATTGAGCTAGCACGAGGACCAAATGGACCTACGGTTCCGAGCTCCAATAATCTCGAAATATTAATTAAGCTCTTAATTAAATATTCTTAATTATTAACTCTGGGTTATTCCACTAAAAACCCGAAGCTGGACTCTCGTTGCCGTATATGATATATTAAGCTGAACCAAGTCGGTGTCCATCGATATAGTCACTACATATAGATTGACCCTTCACGAGTATCTCATAATTAGAGTCGGGTCATAATGTATGTTATACCCCTCTAATTATTTTTACCTTAAGTACCATTGATTCTCCAATGAACGATTTATTCATAGCCATTATGAATTTTAGTTTTCTATTCGTAATAGAAAGACTTGAGCGCTCAAATCGTCCAAGCACTGAATCAACCCTTAAGAAAGATACTCATCTACTTCTCGCAAGAATGAGTGAATTCCATGTCTATGTAAAACGTTCCCAGCTACACAACAGACCATTCCCCCAAAGTACGTAGCTATTGGTCGGGACTGCTACACCAACGTCACCTTTGTAAATCAAAGGACATAGCCTGCAATGCAGGAGTTCGTAGTACACTCAGGATTAAGATCAATCCATATATGACCATCTAGTAGATCGAAATGACTTTCTTTGTTTAACGGATATTATAATAACGTCATTTCCATCACTTAACCAAAATAAAAAATCACATTTTCCTTTTTATAGTTAGGGTTTTAATTTTACAAAATAAAACAAAACCCTTCCTATTTCACCATTGAAGAATTCGGCCAAGGGGTAGAAAAAATATTAATTTTGTAACTCCTATATTAACTTTCCATAAAGCCAATATATGTTACAAAAATAAATATTTAATTAACCTTTTGAAAGAGATAACTTTCAAAATAACACCAAGGATTATTGTTTCCAAAATAAACAAATCCTTTTGACCGGCGTAAACACACACGTATAACGCAAGCGCACATATCGTTCAAGTAGTATAAAAATATCGATCCCACGAAGACTTAATTCCTACTATTGTTATTAATTGTTGAATCTATTTATTTACAAATATCTAATTGAGGGAGAATAGAATGATTGTTTGATTGGTTGAATGTGGTTTTCCTTTATTAAAATAAATAAAATAAACAAAAGAAAATACTAAGGAAAATAACAAAAGACTCAAAGATCTAGGGGTGTGAATCTTTCTAATATCTTTTAAAAGATGAATTGATTATTTTATGTTTGTGTAATAAATTGATTTACTAACCTGGAACACGAAATTATGTGAAAGCCTCTGTCAATGGTCAGACGTAAATACCCAGTTTAACCCAATTGAACCATATGTCTATGTTAACCAAATTATTTGGATTCATTAAGTTTAAGTTCCAATTATGGTTACCCCCACCCGACAGGTATATGTCTATCCTATAAGGAAATCTATTAAAGGGTTATCTATCCTCAAGCAAGATCGTGGGCTATTAAGTCTAAGGCTGAAACCTAAAATCCCTATGTGTAGTTCATTTTAGATTTACCACATCAATCTTATTGGTGATCAGACAACAAGAAGCATTAAGCTTAAGACATAATAAATAAACCTTTAAATTGCCCAAACTATAAAATAACCCCTTTATAAACCGGTGATATTAGAATTCATCACAACCCCAGATAACTAACACATAACTAGGGCTAGTAAAAACTTATAAGTAAAAGACATAAAGTAAAAATACTGAAAAGTAAAAGACATAAAGTAAAAGGTGAAAAGTAAATTACAATAAAATAAAATGCTAAGGTAAAAGGATCAACTTTTACTAATTACTATTTAGATATCTCCCTTAATATAATATATTAACTTGTGATTATTTTACCAACCAGCCATATAGGCGGTAACCTGATTAAGTCAAATTAAGTCCAACCAGCCATAAAGGCGAAACCAAAATAAACTTGCCATATAGGCGGTAAGAAAATTTAATTACCAACCGACCAATCTGGCGGTATCCTTGATTAGTCAGGCTCTGATACCATTGTTGGGTTCTCTGAGAACAACCTAGGATCTATTAAGCATAAAACATGTGTGAATACGCAAAGAAGTAGCAGAAATACTTACATTGAACGGAATGGATGTAGGTGTAGAGTTCAAAACTTTTCCTTTGTGAAGTTGCTCCAAGCTCCTCTCTTTGATGTATGTTGAGCTTCCAAGCTTGTAATTTGAGATTCCAAACTCTAGAGAATGTTTTCCTATCACATTTGTATGATTCTTTGTGTGCTAGCAATGGAAGAAATTGCAACAAATTCTTCCTTGTGTTCTTATTACATTCGGCAAAATGCAAAAAGAATAGAGAGAGGGAGAGTCACGGTTTTGGAGAAGAAAAGAGAGTGAAAATGTGATAAGTGAAAATGATTTCAAAAATCAAAGACATATACCAAACCTTAGTTAGTAAAATGTCTTTCACCTTTTCAAGATTGTGTAAGAAATAAGTTACCATCAAATCTAACTACTTCCATCAACCAAAAGGTGATGAGATAGACTAGATGATGTGACTTGTGTGGGCCCCACTTGATTCAAAATCCGAGTGGGTCCGCAAACACATTCCGGGCTCGGGTTCATTAATTCCGAATTAACGAATTTTTCGTTGCGACGTAATTAAATCAAATTTAATTTAAATAATTATGCCTAGCAAAATTACTATTTAAAGTCGCTCGCGAATTAATTCTTAATTAATTCGTTCGCCCGAATTAAAATCCAATTTTAATTTCGTTATGAAATCTAATTTCATTTAATATATTGAATATATTATTTTATCGATTAATTCCGAATTAATCGTTCTCTCTCTATTAGAATTTTATCCCAGATAAATTCTCGCCGTAATTAATCCTAGATTAATTTTCTCTCTTCTTATTAATCTCAGATTAATTATGTTCGTGTCATACATCATCGGTGAATCTTCGGGAAGCGACCCATGAGATCCCTGGATATGTTGGTAGTAAATTCGGTCGTCGGACTATCCGAACACGTGCGTACCTGGTACCACATTTTTACCGATTTACAAGACATGGTTGGCTTCTAGCAAAGCATCGTGCATACCCAATTCTCCAGAAATATTCTTTAAGGAATATATAATCTATGTCAGGCGTAGTATACGTAGTATTGCGATCCAGTATCGATATCAAATGCTAGGCCTAGGGCTGGAATTGTGTCTGCCCCGTACGAAGCATATATCGGATCTCTGGTAACTAGTCTCTATAATCGGATAATCATGACCTAGTCATATTATCTCGATGACTGCAGTACTAAAGAGTACTAGTTTCGTATCCTACGTGATCATCATCTCCATATGACTGGAGTGATACTTCCATCTTGACATCACACCCAATACACTACGATTCTCAGTATACCCAGAAGAGGCGTACACAGAACCTGTTAAAGCCCCGGACGACCAAAACCAAAGTATACTGATTTTCGCAAGTATTAGCGATGCAAGTCTCAAGTTAAGACAAAATACACCTACCCTGATTCGGATTCCCATAGACACATAGTTATACTACCAATGGGATTCCGAGGGGTCTATCCAGAGCGAAGCTATTTCCGTACCATCGGTAAACACAACCTCCTATCACACTTGCATAAGTATCCAATACTAAAATATATGAGAATTATGTCATTATGCTCCCACAATGCGCACAAGTGCAATACTAGTCTATTCTACATTATCGATGTCCAGTCTCGATAATACTACGACTAGGGATATTTAATGATTAAACCTTAGTGGATTAATATTGTCCCATATCTTATTAATCTGGTACTAATCATATGGACTTTAATCATTTATATATCTTGGTAATCCAATTACAAATGATAAAAGAGCAATTTCCTTTGTCACATAGTTTATTTGTACAACAACACCATGTTATGTACAATTAGTGATGCTATGTGTCATAATTGTCCAACATCACAACCAACGGAAACAAGTGTGGGCTTGACTCAGACAAATTAAATCTCTAAACACTTTAGAGAATTTTGTCACAATTAATTTCTTTTTCTTTTTCTTCTTTTTAGTTTCTCAACTTTTGAGAGAATGGAGAATATGGAGAAAGGTGGCTAGGGTTGCATATGAATCACTTAACCAAAAGAAAAAAAAAATCACATTTTCCTTTTTATAGTTAGGGTTTTATTTTACAAAATAAAACAAAACCCTTCCTATTTCACCATTGAAGACTTCGGCCAATGGGTAGAAAAAATATTAATTTTGTAACTCCCATATTAACTTTCCATAAAGCCAATATATGTTACAAAAATAAATATTTAATTAAACTTTTGAAAGTCATAACTTCCAAAATAACACCAAGGATTATTTGTTTCCAAAATAAACAAATCCCTTCCCCTTACATCATGAAGAATCCAGCCACCACAGGAATAATAGAAAGAATTTTGTAATATCAACCATTTAATTCCATAATAAAATATATGTTACAAAATCAAAGAGTTACTACGTTTCATAAAGGTGTAACTTCCAAATTTAATCCAAGGTTTCCAAACCCAAAATTTGGAATTACAATATTAGCCTTAGTTTAAATTATATTAAATATAATTTAATAATAATATATAATTATCATATAATCATTTATTATATAAACCATATATTAACTTTTAATATATAGTTCCAAGTGTGACAAATATTATTATTAATCAAATTAATAATATTTATACATATGTGAGTATATAATTGGACCATCCAATTATATTAAATCCGCTATAGTAAATTGAGCTAGCATGGGGATCAAATGGACCTACGATTCCAAGCTTCAATAATCTCGAAATATTAATTAAGCTCTTAATTAAATATTCTGAATTATTAACTCCGGGTTATTCCACTAAAAACCCGAAGCTGCACTCTCGTTGCTGCAGATGATATATTAAGCCGAACCAAGTCGGTGTCCATCGATATAGTCATTACATATAGATTGACCATTCACGAGTATCTCGTAATTAGAGCCGGGTCATAATGTATGTTATACCCCTCTAATTATTTTTACCTTAAGTACCATTGATTCTCTAATGAACGATTTATTCATAACCATTATGAATTTTAATCTTTCTATTCGTAATAGAAAGACTTGAGCGCTCAAATCGTTCAAGCACCGAATCAACCCTTAAGAAAGATACTCTTCTATTTCTCGCAAGAATGAGTGAATTCCATGTCTATGTAAAATGTTCCCAGCTACACAACAGACCATGCCCCCAAAGTACGTAGCTATTTGTCGGGACTGCTACACCAACCTCACATTTGTAAATCAAAGGACATAGCCTACCATGCAAGAGTTCGTAGTACACTCAGGATTAAGATAAATCCATATATGAACATCTAGTAGATCGAAATGACTTTATTTGTTTAACGGATATTATAAGAACGTCATTTCCATCTGGGTCCAGTCCCATATGATCGCATCATACAAGGTGCCTCCATTCTCATGTCTCTACATGGACGAACTCGGATCAAGGTCGCCATACAAATATAGAATGGACCGTAGCTATAGATAAACCACAAACAAAGTACCTGTTTTGTTTGCTCTCTATGGACTATTTAAGATAACTAACTTCAGACTTAAATCCTCTTGTGTATGACACTCATACACTAAGTCTGAAGGCGCATAAGTAATCTAGGGTATTTAAGATAATTTATAATATGCGAATATTAAACAAACAATTTGATAAATGAATAATGCATCGTTTTATTTCAAAACACATAAATCCATTTACATTTCATGTAGCTCTAGGGCATACATCCCAACAGCTTTCTGATACACATAGGATTCTTCCGAATTCTTGAGAAAACCAGACAATTTGATTATCTCGTCGAATCGAAGATTCCAACTTCGTGAAGCCTGTTTAAGTCCATAAATGGACTTCTTCAACTTTCATGCCATGCCTGAGTTCTCGCTGGATGCAAAACCCTCCGGCTGTTCCATATAGATTTCTTCATCAAGAAATCCATTTAGAAAAGCCGTTTTGACATCCATTTACCAAATCTCATAATCATGATATGCGACAATTGACAATAAAATCCTGATGGACTTAAGCATTGCAACTGGAGAAAAGGTTTCATCGTAGTCAACACCAGGTCGCTACGAGTATCCTTTAGCAACCAGTCGGGCCTTAAAGGTTTCAACCTTTCCATCGAGCCCGTGCTTCCTCTTGTAAATTCATTTACAACAGATATGAACAATTCATTCGGGAAACGGAACCAAGTTCCAAACTTGATTCTCATGCATTGAGTCCATCTCTAATTTCATGGCGTCTTGCCACTTCACGGAGTCGATATCCAACATCAATTCTCTATAGGTAAAAGGGTCAGTCTCTTAACCTAAGAGAACATCGAGACTCTTTTCTTGTATCAAATACAAGCCTTCAAGAGGTTTAGATACCCTTTGTGACCTACGGAGTGTGTGTGTTGAAGGTTCTCCATCTTCTTGAACTACAGATTCCTCCATTAGTTCGTTGGTTGTAGGTTGTACTTCATCAAGTTCAACATGTCTATGATCACCACCTTCAGCCAAAAATTCTATTTCTAGAAATTTTACGAAGCGAGCTACAAACACATTTCAATGCTCGGTATCATAGAATAAATATCCTTTCGTATTTGAAGGATATCCAACAAACCTAAACTTCTGCCCTCGAGGCAAAAGCTTATCTTGCTGAGCCATCCTGACATAAGCATGACACCCCCAAATCTTAATGTAACTAAGATTTGGTTTCCTACCGATCCATATCTCATATGGAGTCATAGGAACAGCCTTGGAAGGAATCTTGTTCAAAAGATGTGCGGCAGTTAAAAGAGCATAACCCCATAAGTAATAGGGTAAATCTGTATAACTCAACATCGATCGGACCATATCTAATAAAGTTTGATTTCTCCTCTCTAACACTCCATTATATTGCGGAGTACCGGGATGAGTATATTGAGTGAGAATCACATTCTCCTTTAAATAATCAGTGAACTCTCTACTCATATATTCACCGCCTCGATCAGATCGAAGACAGTTAATATATTGACCAGTTTGTTTTTCAACTTCATTTCATAATTCTTTGAACTTTTCAAAAGTTTCTGATTTATGTCTCATCAAATAGACATAACCGTACCGTGACAGATCATCGGTAAAGGTGACGAAGTAAGAAAAACCAATGTGAGCAGTTTGACTTAAGGGACCACATACATCAGAATGTAGGAGTTCCAATAAGTCAGTGGCTCGGTGTCTAACACCCGTAAATAGGGCTTTGGTCATTTTACCTCGAATACAAGATTCGCAAGTTGGATAAGGTTCAATGGTGAGATCATGTATCAAACCATTCTTAACCAATTTGGTTAAGCGTTTCACACATATATGACCTAACCTCATGTGCAAGAGTTCAGTATTATTTATATCAGATTGTTTACGTTTATTTATTCCAGTATTAAAGATATCTTGTGAGGTGCGTAATATGTAATGACCATGCTCGTTTGGACAACAAAGGATCTGAATATTACTACTATCATATAAATACAAAGAACGATTCTTAATATTTACATTATAACCTTCAGTATCTAATACAAAAAGGGACATAATATTCTCCACACATCCTGGCATAAAATAGCAGTCATGTAACAAAAGTCTCCCACTGGGTAAGGGAATCTCACATACGCCCACTGCAACTGCATCCATTGAGTGGCTACTCCCGAATCGCAACTGCATCTCACCATAATTTAGCCGTCTACTTCCCGTCAGCACCTGCAACGTATTGCAAATGTGAATAGGACAAGCAGAATCCAAAATCCAATTAGATGTCATAGCTTCACAAGCCAATGAGATATCAATAATAGGAAAAATAAAAATATCTGATGTCGATGCTCTTTCCTTCTTGAGTTACGCGAGAAAGTCCGGGCAGTTACGTTTCCAGTGCCTGACTTTCTGGCAGTGGTGGCACTTGTCTTCAGAAGCTCTCTTGGGCTTCGTCGTCTTACCTTGCGGAGGAATCTTGAAACCCTTCATTTTCTTTCCCTTGTTCTTCTTCCCCTTCGACTTGGATTGGGAAGAAGCGGAAAGTGAAGTGGGTTTCGGAAGACGAGTCGGAACTCCCTTCCTTAAATCTTCCTCTGTTGTGAGAAGCATCTTATGCAACTCACGGTAAGAACAGTGAATCTCATTCATGTTGAAGTACATGACGAACTGGCGATATGAAGCTGGGAGCGAACCGAGAATGACACTACGACCAAGAGTTTCATTGAGAGGGAAATCATGTCACCTCAACTGCTCGATCAAATCGATCAAGTGAAGCACATGCGGGCTCACAGCCTGCCTCTCATCAAGTTTAGAATGGAACAATTCCATCGAAACTCTATGAACCACGACCTGTTCCTGGTTCATGAATGATTCATGAAGTTGTGTCATCATGTTATATGCACCGTGCATCTTAAAGTAAGTCTTCTTAAGCTCAGAAGAAAGAGAACTCGGGATGAATGATTTAACCCTTAAATCATCATCCTTCCATCGCTAGAAAGTCTCATGTTCTTCTGGAGATGCATCTGGTGATATAGCAAGCGGTAATGGACCTTCCAAAATGTACCACAGCTTCTCGGAATTGAGGACAATCCTCAAGTCCATATCCCAATCAGTAAAGTTTTATGCGCCTTTTAGCTTGTTCGTATCAAGCATACGAGCAAAAGGATTGGTTGGAGGTGCCGCCATCGCAAATCTATCAAATAGATAGCGAATCAACGATAAGCATATAAGCAGATAAAAGATTATAACAGTTTCATAATATATCATAAAGCATTAACTAGATCATGGATTTTTAATCTAAAAATGCTCTCCCACTATTTCATGCAACACTGTAATCCCCAAACAGAATAAAAAACATGCGATAATCAAATCATAACATAATAGTGAAAGGTGGACCCCATGAATATATTTCAGCTCACAGCTTTGGCACGTTCTCGCCTATGTATATTCATTTAGGTAGACAACACATTATCGATCACTCAATAGTGACTCCTGGGTTTTCGGTCCTGGTCGTTTCTCGTTGTGACAGCTTTGGCACGTTCACAAAGAGACGTACCAAGGTCAAACTTGTCAATGATGAATTCAAGATACTTACGTAACCCCGACAGCTTTGGCACGTTCAGGATTCCGTTTTCGCTTAAATTCACCTAATATCAAATATATCTGGTACAAATAAATTTCTACCGGCCATATCCTCACAGCTTTGGCACGTTCTCGAATATAGTCGTAGAAAATTTATCGATAAGCAGTATTGATTAAATAAATACATGCATGCATTAAAGTCAAGATTTAATTTTAAAGGCATAATCATATATCGATTTTCTAGAATCAGACTGGCTCTGATACCATTTTTGTTGGGGTTTTAAAAGGAGCTATCAGGGTTGGCGCAGCGGAACGCGGAAAAACGATTTTTCCGATTTCAAAAATTTTTCTTGGAACAATTAAATAAACTTATTTATTTAATTAACCAATACTTAAAATATGAAATCTTAACCCAAGAAATCATATTTCTTTTAATTACAAAATTACCCCAAACGTTTATAAATTAATTATTTTAGTTTTAAATATGTCAATTACATATTTAATTGATTCCAAATCAATCCCAAAATAATTTTTTTAATTTTTCAACAAAGCCAGAAACCTTTCCAGATTTGCGCAAACTGCCCATAATTTCTTTAAATTACCGAAACAGCCCATATTTCTAATTAATTACAATTTGGCCCGATTTGTTCAAAACACATCAAGATCAAATCCAATCAATCCCAAATTTGACCTACATCAAATATACCTCAGATTATAACATATATATGAAAATACCCAAAATTTGAGTGGGTTAAGAACCCTAATTTCACAAATCACTCAAATTGGGTAATTTATATTAAATTAATAAAATTCAATACTTTAATCTTCAAATTACCACACCAATTAAATCTCACCATCATGAAATTAATTAAGAACAATTCTAGGCTAATTATGAATGGCTAACTAACTCTAGAATGACAACTTTAATTTTCTAATTAATTTATTAAGCTTAATTACTCCTAATAAGCTCAATAATTAATCACACATGCTAATCACATCCAACAAGCTTTAAAAACAATTAAATTACATACTTAGGGATTAGAGAAAATTCTAAGCATCACAAATTGAAGCCTAGACTAATGGAAATAATTTCCTAATTTAAGAAGATTGGAAATTACTTGCAAAATCAAGACTTTGTTGATGATTTTCCTTTTCCTTCAAACTTTTCTCTCAACCTTACTTTGTAAAATATTTTGTGAAACTTGTCTAAGTGTAAAAATGAATCAAAACAATTTTGATAAATCAAAACCCTCATTTGCCGATTTTTACCAAGTAAAAAATAAATAACAACTTAGTTATTTTTGTATCAATATAATTGGCACACATATAAGCTTTAATAAAGTAACATTTTAATTTTAATAAAGTTGTGAAAATGTGTTCCAATTATATCATGCCATTTCCCACTTAATCATGACATAAAGATATTTATTTTATAAATTAATTTAATTATTTAACAATTAAATAATTAAATAATAAATATAAATATTTTAAATATATGTATTATATTTACATTAAATATCTCAAATACATATATTCATGATATAATTATAAATTTCACAAATTGATATTTAATTCATGTGTATTTAATAATATCAAATATTAAATACAAATACACATTAATTCGGAAATGACCATTAGGTCCCGATTGCATGTATTTTTTCGTTTAACCATTAAACGAGTTATAAATAATCAGTATTATTCATAACAGTTGCCATAGTGCTCTACGAGTAAATTTCATTAGTGAGACTCTCTAGATTCAGGCATATCCGTCATGAAATCAAATTTCGTATCAATAATTCACCCACCCGTAAATTATGACGAACACGGATAACCTCACTGAATCATACAGGTCGAGGTCACTGCATACGTATAATTCCTCCGTCACAGGTATCTGTATTAATCCAGAGATATAGATACAAACGTCAAATCTCTATAGATGTAATCACGTCGACGTTTCCATTAGCAATCCCTCAAATAACACTTAGAACTAATTTCTACAGTGTAGCTTGGGCCCATGGATTTAAAAGATTGTTAATTCCATATTGAATACCTATGCTCTGAACACATAGCTGACAGATCCTATCTTGATACACATAGGATACACTGAGCATCAGTCCACACCCAACAAATAGGCGGAGGTCTGATCTAAATAGATCGATGATGTGACTGCCATCTAAGTGTGGAGGATAACTCAGATATCCACAGTGGTATCTCAAGTCAAAGAATCAATATGCTCACTCAACCCGAGAAGATTCTTATTGACGTTGGTGTACCTTCCATTAAGAATCTTCGGTGAGTCATTCAGTGTTTATCCGCTATAAACACATACGCGTCTATACGAGTCTCCAAGACTCATGGTTCACTGAGAAACCATCGGAATCAAAGATTCCAATATACGACATGTACCAGTCTCAACAGGTTTACTTTACTGACCAAAAGTGTAAACCTTGACCGGAACATTCTAAGAATGACAACGTCATGATACAACTCAATGTCAGTTGCGTGGTTTTGCAACAGTATCATAACTAATCATTCTAAGGTCGGTTGCGTCTTTACCATATTAAAGAAGAAGTTATATAAAAAGAAAATGTTCATTTTATTCATAATAAAACGTTACATTAGTATTTACAAGGAAATACATAATAAAATTGGCGCTCAGAGCAACAACCTTAACAGTATGAGGTATCCTTCATACTTTGATGGCAGTCACGTCACCGATCTATTAAGATCTGACCTCCGCCTGTTCGTTGGATGTGGACTGATCCTCATGATATCATATGCGTATCAAGATAGGATCCGTCAGTTTTATGTACAGAGCATAGGTATTCAATGTACAATTAGCAATCTGTTAAATCCATGGGCCCGTGGCACACTGTAGAAGTTAGTTCTGAGCGTTATTAAGAGATTGCTAATAGAATCATCGACATGATTATACCTATAGAGATTTGAAGTTCTTATCTATATCTCTGGGATAATCTGAATACATATGACGGATGGATTATATGTATGCTGATGGAGTTGGTGCTTGGAGTGCCAATCTGAATTGTATATTTTATTATTTATTAATAAAATAACTACTTTTTTATTTCATACCTTCTTAATGGTATTGTAATTATGCGTATTAGATTGATGTATAGATATGCTAAGAATGACATCGACCGTAGAATAGTCTTGACACTATGTGTAAACTATTCTTAAAGTAAATATTCCTAGTCATTGATTTTGGAATAACGGTTGAATTCCTATAACCTAGAAGACTAGCACATGTCGTATATTGGAATTGGAGTTCCAATGGTTTAACCCGATGTACCATGAGTTTTGGAAACTCGTATAGACATGTGGGTATTCGTTGAAGTGAATACTGAATGACTCATAGGTGATTCCTAATAGTTGGAAGTACACACCACCGTCAATATGAATCTCCTCGAGTCGAGTAACATATGTAATCCTTTGACTATATGATAGCATTGATTTTGTGCGAGATCCTCCATATTTTGATGTCATGTATGTCAGAAACCTTTCATGGTCTGGCCTCTAGATGTTCGTTAGGTATGGACCGATGCACTCAGTAATCAAGTGCGGAGCAAGATAGGATCAGTCAGCCCATATGTGTACCATAAGGGGTTTAGGATTCCATATGAGTTAAGTCACGATTCTTAAAGAATTTGACCAAAGTCTATCACCTGGGGTGGATCGCATCAGTTGTAAAGAATCGTGGACATGTCTGTTAGGGTTGGTGCTCTGAGTGCCAATCCGGATCGTATGTATGTCCGATTCATAAATACGAGCAATTGTATTTTCCATAATATTACTAATTTTAATGGTAGCACCATTGTCTTTTATACACGTATTCGATCTAATTGAGATTAGATATCTGATTACGATTAGATCGAAACTGAATCTGGTTCTGTGATACGTGTATATTAGACAAAGACCATAGGACTTACAGTATAGTGCGCATTTACAACGTAGTTGTAATTGACATTGGGAAACGCACTATTAGTTGTATATCCTTAAATAAAGTTCCTGGTCAAGATTTGCTAACACGGGTCGGTTAATAAAATCCGCTGAGACCAGTACATATCGTATATCGTGACTTGGTCTGATGGTTTATCCCAGTGAACCATGAGTCTCGGGAGACTCGTATAGACATGTAGGTATTTATTTGATAAGACACTAAATGACTCACTGAAGGTTTCCTAATAGATGGTACACCAACGTCAAAAGGAACCTTCTCGCGAGCATAGTGGTCTTTTGACTTGAGATACAACTGTGGATATATGAGTTATCCTCCACACTTTGATGGCAGTCATGATCAGACCTCCGCCTGTTCGTTGGATGTGGACTGATGCTCATGATATCCAGTGCGTATCAAGATAGGATCCGTCAGTCATGTGTACAGGGTATAGGCATCCAGCACGTTTTTACGATCTAGTAAATCCATGGCCATGGTATAACTTTGAAAATCAGTTCTGAGTGTTATTTCAAGATCGTAAATTGAAAGTTGAATGTATTATACCTAACAGATTTGACGTTCTGATCTGTATACCAGGTATAATACGGATGGCCTGTGACGGAGGGATTATACGTATGCAATGACCTCAGCTTGTATAGTTTAGCGAGATTATCCGTGGTCGTCATAATTCATGAGTGGGTGGATTATGGACACGAAATTGGATTTCGTGACGGATAACCTAAACTTAGAGAGTCCCACAATATGAAGTATACTCGTTGAGCACTTGGGCAACTCGATATGAATAATACAGATTATTCATAATACTTCACCGGATTAAATGAGTTAATTCGGATCGTTTAATCGTTAAACGATAACACATGCAATTAGGGGATTTTGGTCAATCCTAATTATTGTGTATTTGTATTTTATACATAATAGGATTAGATACACATTAATTATTCATCAAATGAGATTTTGACACATGCCATTAATATATGTATTTGTCATTTATTGTAAATGAAATACATATTTATAATAATAATAATTATATTAATTAATTATTTAATTATTCAAATGTTAAATATTTGAATATTTAATTGATAAATCTTTTCCATAATTGTTATGAAAAGTATTTGGTTATTATTGTTACAAGTGGCATAATATTTATTAAGCTAAGTGTTCAAATTTGATTTGATAAGACTTGAAGCTTATCCATTTGTCCTTTTATTTTATGAAATTAAAAAGGGAAAAATTGACCAAAATAACCCATCTTTTTTACCATTATTTTCGGTCAACTCATTATATAAATGAGAAATTGTTGTCGTCTTCCTAAGGAAGCCACCATAACCAAAACTTACAAGAAAAAATGGGTTCCAAAAATTGTTTAAAGAATCCATAGAGAAAGAAGGAAAAATTCAAGAAAATAGCTTAAGGAAATTGAAGATTAAAGGTAATCCAAAATCTTCTTGAGCTTGGAAATTTATTTCTTATTTTCTTGAGTTACTAGTATGATTCTAGGGTTCCTTTGTTTCTAGAATTTGGGGCTTTTGGTTATGGTGGATGAAATTGGAAGTGTTGCCATGTGTGAAGTGTAGATTTGAAAGTAATTAGTGTAATTAGTTTCAAATTTAATCAATTGTTGATGGTTGCTATTCTAGAGTTTTGATCCACTCTAAATAGCCTAGAATTGTTCTAGAGTTGTTCATATGTGGTGGGACGTTTTTGGTGATGAATTAATTAGATTAATCTTAGTGAAAATTGGATTTAAAGCATGAATTTTGGAAAATTTCGTTTTCTGTTAAGACCTGGAAATGAATATGATTTTGCAATAAAATTGTTGTCTTATGAATGTTTTGGATGTATTTTGGGAATTGGCACAATTGTCGGAAAGTATTTCCGACTTGAAATAAGCGAAAACGGCCAAAAACGGCATTACCGGTTGGATTTTGAGCCAACCGAATGAAGGCTATCCGAATGGTGAATCCGTCACTGTTCGGGCAGCCCATCAACTGCCCCGACACTATTGGATCTGACCTGGGTAGTTTCCATAAGCGTCGGATGGTCGGTTCGGTCAAAAACGAGTTTTAGGCAATTTTGCGGAAAAAATGTTTTCGTAAAAGTTTCGCGAAGTTTCAACTATGATTATGTTGATATTTGATATTAAATAAATAGGTTTAGGTGAAATATGAATTAATTATTCATATTAGATATTGAATAATTTATTTGGTATTTTGAAAAAGTTTTAAAATACGATTTCGCCCGAACCCGCGCTTCCGCTGCGCCCCATCGTCCAAAACCCCAACAATGTCGACATGAGATGTGCGCCTTGGAAACTTGACGGTATATTCTATGTTTCCTAAGCACAACTCGGATAGCCTACGACAGAGGGATTGTTAAACACATGTGATGACATCGACTTGTATATTTCAGAAAGATCGTTCGTGTTCTTCGCGAATTCGGAGGTGACCGAATTACATACATATTAGCCATGCTTATATGATGAACGTGTCTGAACTTAGAGTGTCCCAATATGAAGTGTAATCGTTGAGCACTTGGGTAGCCGATTATTTTTTATAAAAGATAATATTCGATATTATAATTATCAACTAAGATAATCAAGTGTTATTGGATAACATTGATTATTTACTTTGAACCTAATTGGATTAATTGGATTAATTCAATAATTACACAATGGCTTAATTGTAAAATTATAATTATCTCTACCATTTGAGGATATTATGATAATTGTAAGAATGTAATAATATGTGGTTTTGGCTTGATTTAATTGGATTAAATCAATGTGGCAAACATTTAACTAATTCATTTCCTAATCATTGGCTTGATTTAATTGGATTAAATTAAAGTGGGAGACAATGGAGATTAGTCACACCTAATTATACATATTTGGACAAATTGGATTAATCCCACTTAAAAATTGATTAGAACTTTTATTAATTAAAAATTTCCTAAGTTTTGCTATAAATAGCAAGCTTTAGGAATGTTTTAATTACAAGTTTAAATACAAGTAAATTCTTAGAGAGATTAGACTAAGCTAGAGAAGTGTTTAGAGAAGCTCGTGAGGTCTCTAAAACATTTCATTAAGGAGAAATCAAGATCAGATCTTGAAGTGAAGTGAAGCTTGCGTTGGAAATCGAGATTAGATCTTGAAGTTGAGCTTGCACACCTTGGTGGTTCTCCGAGGATTTCAACAAAGGATAAGTAGATTGGATCTTGCATCAAGCATACTAGGTAATGTTTGATCTTCTCCTAAGTTATGTGTAAGACACAGAAATCGGCGACGTTGTCCCAGGCTCGCGGCCCGGTTGGGAGTACAGAGTAGCCTGCAATGGACTAAACCGGAGAAATAAAATGGAGTCGCCACCCAGTGTGAACTGGGAAATGATTTAAGGCCGCACTCACCCCTCGCAAGGGAAGACCTCAAACCCTTGGGTTCGGAATGGTACCTTACTTATGTAACTTGTAATGAACGGATTTATGTAACAATATAATCGAGTCTACGCAAGAATAACCTACATCTAAGTTCGCATATAACCTATATCTAAGTTTTCATATAACCTATATCTAAGTTTGCATGCATAAAAGTAAGTCGAAATAACGGCAAGCACACAATCTCATGGACACATTAAATTGATAAATACGGAAATATAAATAAATAATCTAATGTCTAAACATTGAAGAGATATAATTAAGCTCCTAGTGCGAAAGAAATAACTAAATCATGCATAAAATAACATACTATTTCTAATAAACAATTAATAAACACAAGATTAGAAGAAATGAAATATGTGTGTTTCTCAAGCGGTACGTGGAGTTGTATCCCAAGTTCAGACCGCACTACCGTCCATTCGGATTCGGCTACATAAATTTACGTCTAGGTTTCCATCCGATATACCACAAGAGATAGCACAAAATCATTCATCTCATGGCCACAACATGCATAAATCAACAATACTCATGCGAAGAATTATTAATAAATAATAAAAAATGAAAGGGAATAAATAAAAGGGTGCCCTCAGGTCTTACCTTTTGAGTCACCTCTTGGAAGTGCATTACACGGCCGTTGGAAGGGTTAATGCTCCGCAACTCCTCCGGTCCACTGGTTCAACATTTTCCTTCGTTGCTTCACTGTTTTGGGCTGCTATTTTCTCTATCCTTGCTGCTATTTTTTGCCACTATTTTTTGCGGTAATTAGGACAGTTTTCTGGACAGTATTTTCGGTGGTTTGAGGCAGTTTTCAGGGCAGTTTCGGTGGTGATTTAGGGGGAGTTTTCTGGACTATTTCTTTGTATTTCATGGACTGTTTTTGTGTTTGATGAGAGGGGGCTGAGCGTGTGCTTATGTAGGTTCGATTCGGCTTGTGCGTTTTGTGAAGGCGAGAGGCTGTTAACGTGAGCTGAAGGTCTTCATGTGGTCTGCATGAAGGGGCAGTATAGTCGGTTGGTTGTTGTTTCCGGGTGAGGGTTATGTGTGTTTTAGGTTGGTGAAGTGTGGGCTGCTAGTTGTTAGGGTTTATTGTTTTGTCTTTGCGTGTCTTGTTTGTTCGGTGGCAGTGTGGCAAATTGGTTTGAGTGGATAATTGGTCACGTTGAAGGGTTATTTTGTGTGCTCCACGTGCATGGTTTGAGTGTTGTGCGCATGAGAGGGAAGAGTTTCTATGGCATGTGATTTTGCCGAGAAAGAGGGGGTAGTTTCTTGTTGTGTTTGGCGTGAGTGCTAGGGGAATGAATGGTTGGTTTATGGTCTTTTTTATAAGAAACTTTTAGGGCTTTCCTTGTACGGGAAGGGAATGAATCATGCAATTTATGGAGAATATCTTCTAATTAGTGTGCTACAAGGAAATGATCTCTCTAATTTAGGGAGGGGATTGTAGGATTTTGATTTGATTTTATTTAGTTTAGGCATGTGATTTAATTTAATTAGGAAGGTGATTTATGGGATTTGATTTGATTTCTTTAGTTTGGGAAGGTGATTTGATTTGATTTCAACATGTGTTTAATGTGTTAATTGTTATTTTGGATGGGGTGGGCGTGTGGCATGGAAGGCTTGGCGTGTGTTTGGGTTCTTTTTGGTGGGCTTGGGCGTGTGGTTGGTGGTGTGTGGGCTTTGGTGTGTGGCTTGCGGGGGTTTTGGGCCAGGGATAAGTTTTAAAACAGAGTTCCAACGAGCAAACCCAAAGCTAAGCAAACGAATTAAATCCAACAAGGTATCAATTTCTGAATTTTCCCTTCCGACGTCTGTTTCTCGCAACTTCCGCAACTTAAAAGGTAGTGCCTCCGTACGAGGCTCATCATCGGGAATTATATGCAAAAATGTAGTGCCTACACTATGTTTATTTATATATTATATGCATAATCACATAGCTTAATGTTGAAATAAGGCTAATAAATTGTGTTAGGATGCTTCAGAAGTATAAACACAATATGCTTGTAATTAGGTCAAAATATTTATGTTAGACATAAACATAATTTAAAGTTTGGAACTCTAGATTAAAGCTTAAAGCTATGGCTATCATTTTAGATTCACTTGACCACCTTTAGATGGACTAGAATTGTTCAAGAGACATTTCTAATTGGGATTCTAATTTGGTTTGTGTATTGGATTCAAAATTTACGCAAATGCATATTTAGAATAAATTTATATTTTTGTAAAAATATTTGATATTTTGAAAAACTTGATTTTTATTCTATAACATGTGTTTATATTGATTTTGAAATGAAAAATTATTTTTGTGTGTCTTTGAAGTGTTTATGGAAGACCGAAAGAATTAGTGTCAAAAGAATTAGTGTCAAAGACCCTAATTCATTCAGCTCACTTGAATGTGAGCCGAATGAAATGAAAAAAAAAAACAAAAAACAATTTCAGTTCAGACCTATGCGCTACAGTGCGCGCGCGTGAACCTTCACGCGTGAGGTTTCTACGCGCGGATTAATTTTATTTTCTCTCGTTCTGGAGCTTTCGGACTCCGATTCAGTCCCAATTTTTTTTCTATACACTCGTAATGGAATATATTATTTCATTAAATAATTTAAAATTACACCCATACTTGATATCCATGGGTTAGACTCATTTCCGCTGCCCAAGACACCGATCCGACCATAGGGGTTCCACAACTGCCCCAACATATGTTATGACCTCGACCTGTATGATTCAGCGAGTTTATCTGTAGTCGTCATAATTTATAGGTGGGTAGATTATGGATACGAAATTGGATTTCGTGACGGATATGCCTTAATCTAAAGAGTCTCACTAATGAAACATACTCGTAGAGCAATAGGGCTACTATTTATAAATAATATTGATTATGTATAAATCGTTTAACGTTTAAACGAAAATACATGCTTAAAGGGTTACCCAGCCGTTTTCTAATTAGTGTGTATTTAGATTAAATACTTGATTTTTATTAATACACATTAATTTTTTGTCAAATAAAGTATTTGACATGTGTTCCAATATATGTATTATGAAATATTTAATGTAAATATGATATATGTTTTTAGATTTTTGTATTAAGTAATTATCTAATTATTTAATTGTTAACTAATTATAATTATTTAATATGTTTATCTTTATCATTATTAAGCTTTTAAATGGCTAATTTTGATTGGTGCACATGTAATTTTTGCTTTTTGAAAATGGTAGTAATTTTGACTTTGAATTCTTTTAATTTGATTAAAAATTTTGAAAAATCAAAATACCATTTGTCCCATGGAAGTCGGCCAACCCTAAGTATAAATGTGGTTTCATTTTCATTTGCATCTTTTTGGCTTAAAAAATAGATTACAAAAAAAGGAATTTGAGAGAAAACCTAAGCGCTAAAGGAGATTTGTGAAGAAAGTCTTGAAAATTAAGGTAATTTCATACTTTTCTTTACTTGAAAATTATTTCCATGCCTTTACCACCCCGGAACCGGTTGGAACCGAACTGGAAATCCGGGTTTGGAACCGGAACCGGTTGTAACCGTTCCGGTTCCAATATAAGGAAATAGTGTAACCGGTCCGGTTCCGTTTTCCAAATCGCATTTGAGAACCGGATTGGATACCCGATTTTGGACCCATTCATGTTGTTGCATATTTTTATTCTTCACAACACTTCAAATATTTAACAAATTTATTGTTGTTTGTTTTGGTCTTTTGCATAATATTCCATCTTGTCGATATGCTCATGCCTCCCAGTCTATTGGCATTTTTAATCATATCATATCTCTTCATTTCACTTACTATCTTGCGTCAAAATTCTTGCATTGATTCTCACAATAGTGGATCTATTTTTTTGCTTTTCTTACAACCCTTTATTGACTGATGTATTCTTTTTTAGTACTACTTATTTTACCTTTTGTATTGTAGTCTCTTCTTTAACCAAGAAATGGAGCTATCTTTGATAGGCCTTCAGAATGCTGGCAAAACATCACTTGTAAATATTATTGCAGTAAGTAATTTTCATGCGTAGTGTTTAATCTCTTTTCTTATATGTTTTTTTTCCTGTCTCTTTCAGTTATTATGCTGATGGCTGAATGTTTTGTTTCTGGTTCTATACCTGAAGACTGGTGGATATAGTAAAGATATGATCCCAACGGTTGGTTCTTGCCTAATGAGCTTACTGGTTTCAAATTCTTCATAAGCAAGTTCTGGGTTCTCATGAATTTGCCTCCTTATCTTCTTCATCCACTTCACTGTTTCTTGATCATTGGTCAGCTCAATTATCTTGTCATTGAAATCATTATATATTTTATATGTATAAAATCATTATATATACAAATGACAATGTTATATAATAGGGTAATTCAGAACCGGACCGGAACCGAATAATAGGGTACCCTATTTAATTGGGTAGGTTCCTATTCCACTTAGTTAGAACCGATTTTTTCCGGGTAGGTTCCTGTTCCATGCGGAACCAGAACCAAACCGGTTTTGGTCACCCTACTTTAGACCTTTACATATGATGTTGTTATGTTTTTCTCTATTCTATTGGGTTTGTAATAAGTTGTTTGAAGCATGAATGAAAGATGGTAGCTTATGTATTTAGTAAAGAAAGCTTTTAAGTGTTATTAAGCTAACTTTTGATTATTTTGATACTTGGTAGTCATTTTAGAGTTTCTTAGCCACTCATAAATGACCTAGAATTGTTCTTGAGTTGTTTCATCATGGTGGTGAGACTTGTTTGGTTTAGTAAGGATTGAATTAAAGTGTTGAATTTTTTAATTTGGTGTTAATTGGCCAATTGGACAATTTTGAGAAATTATGGTTCATAACTCTCTCCAAATTTGGGGGCTTTTCATATATATGTTAATTAATGATGTATATATGATGTATATTAATTTTGGTTTTGATTGGACTTGATCTTGAATGATTTTGAACCAATTTGGACTAAAGTGCAATTCTTGGAAAGTTGAGGGACCTATTCGGCAATTTGGGAAAAATTGAAGAGATTTTGGCAATGGAGTTCTCCAGACGGTTCATCATGCCATCCATGGACCTTTACAAGAGTCATACTGATCCCAAATCTCATGTTGAGAGGTTTGTCCTGCTGATGGAAATTCAAGGAATGATAGGAGAGGCCATTTGCAAGGTGTTCCCTCTGACCTTTGGGCGGGTCGGCAAGTTTGTGGTTTAGAAGTTTAACCCCATGAAGTATTGATAGTTTTACTCAACTGAGGAAGTCTTTTGTTCGATATTTTAAAGGGGTCTGTGTACCGAGGAAAACCGTGGGGTCGTTGAGATTGGTAAAGCAGAGAGATGATGGGTCCTTGAATAATTTTTTTGAGATGTACCATAATATGGTGTTGGAGAGTATGAGTCCCAGAAAGCACTGGAGAGCTTTAAAGGGGCCCTCAAGGTTGAGAAATTATGGACCCACTTGAGGATTCAGGATATACCAGACTATGTCGCGGCTCTAGAGTTGGCAAGGAAGTTTGTTTTGGTGGAAGGAGAGGAGAAGGCTGCTTGGGGAGGGAATGCTCAGAAGTTAAAGATGGTTCGACCTGAGAATCAGTAGGGACCGAGTAGGGATGTGAGAAGGTCACCCCCGAGGCAGAGAGAATTTGGAACAATACCACAAAACAATGTGGCCCAAGAGAGAATGGCGTATGTCCAGGTTATTCATGAGGCAGGAGGCACTATGTACTCTCTTTTGAAAAGACCCTTGTCTCAGATAGTCAAGGAGATTCAGGACAAAGGTCTATTGATGGAGCCTGACCCGAGGAAATACCATGTTGAGAAGAATAACAAGAGGTCGTATTGTGTGTATCATAATCAGAGGGGGCACACAACGAAAGAATGTAGAGAGCTGAGAATTTGGTACAGAATGGGTACTTGAATGACTGCATTGATCGAGAATCCATAATAGTCAGGCAACATATGAAGTTGAGGCCAATTTTCACTATTACCGGGGGAAGGACCTTGGCTGGAGACTTTAATCGGGCCAGGAAGAATTACTGCATGGTAAGGGGGTCGGAAGTTCTGACAACAGAGATGGCCCTGAGGATCCAGAAGGGTCGACCTTTCTCTATCATGTTTACGGAGGAAGACGCCAAGAGTGTGATCTATCCTCATGATGATGCATTGATAATTAAGGCCATTATTGGAGGGGTCGAGGTGGATAGGATTTTGGTAGACCCTAGGAGTGCGGTGGATATAATCTACAATGAAGCTTTGGACAGACTAGGTGTGGTGTATGCCACTTTGACCCATGATGCAACACTGTTGTATGGGTTTGGAGGTGCGACTGTCGTCCTGTTAGGTCGAATTCAGTTGACAATGATAATTGGGACAACCCCCATACGTGGACCATGATGGTGGATTTCACCATGGTTAATTGTCTGAGCAGTTACCAGTTGATTGTAGGTCGGCTCTTTATGATGAAGTCGAGGGCGACCATATCTTATTATTATCTGAAGTTGAAATTCCCAACTCGGGAGGGAGTTAGAGTGGTGTGTGGAAGCCAGAAGACGGCTAGAAGTTGTTTCGCAACTGTTTCCAATGAAACATTTTGTGTTGAGGAGGTGGGCATAAAGAGGAAAGCCAGAGAGGAAGAAGGTACAAGGGTCGAGTCCCCAGATCCTCGACCCGAGGATCCTGTTCAGTTGGGGGTGAGAGAAGAATTGGAGCCAGTGGAGCTCTTTGGCCCCAGGAAGGTGATAAAGGTCGGGGCAGACCTGGAACAGAATCTGAATAGGGGATTGTTGGAGTTTTTGAAGGGTTATGCGAACATTTTCGCTTGGGGGCATGGTTATATGCCCGATATTGATCCCAAGTTCATCAGAAATCGCTTGGCGGTAGACCGGGCTCACAAGCCCGTCAAGAAAAAGAGAATGATCTTCAACCAAGAACACTATGAGGCAATACGGGCAGAGGTCGAGAAGCTGTTGAAGGCCGGTTTTATCAGGGAAATGAAATGTTGGGATATATGCCATAAAGCATCATGTAATGTAAACGGTATTATGTTTTATGAAATAAAATGATGCATTATTCATTTATCAAGGTGTTTGTTTAATATCGCATATTGTATATTATCATATTTACCCTAGATTACTCATGTCCCTTCAGACTTAGTGTATGAGTGTCATACACATGAGGATTTAAGTATGAAATTAGTAATCTAAAATAATCCATAGGGACAAAAAAAAACGGGTACTTTATTTTGTTTATCTATAGCTGCGGTCCATTCTATAATTGTATGGCAACCTTGATCCGGGATCGTCATATGGAGACATGAGAATGGAGGCATCTTGTATGATATGATCATATAGGACTAGAACCTAAATAGAAATGAGTTTCTTAAAATTTCTATTAAATAAAGAAATTTATTTTGATCTACCAGATTGTCATATATGGATTGATCTTAATATGAGTGTACTACCAACTCTTGCATGGCAGACTATGTCCTTTGATTTACAAAGTGAGGTTGGTGTAGCAATCCCAACCCTAACTATGTACTTTTGGGACATGGTTTGGTGTGTAGTTGGGGACGTTTTACATAGATATGAAGTTCACTTCTTCTTGCGAGAAGTAGAGGAGTATCTTCCTTAAGGGTTGATTCGGTACTTGAATGGTTAGAGCGCTTAAGTCTTTCTATTACGAAAAAAGATTAACATTCATAATGGTTATGAATAAATCGTTCATTAGAGAATCAATGGTACTTAAGGTAAAAATAATAGAGGGGTATAACGGAAATTATGACCCGACTCTAATTACGAGATACTCGTAAAGGATCAATCGTATCTAATGACTATATCGATGGACACCGACGTGGTTCGGCTTAATATACTATCCGCGGCAATGAGAGTTTCAACTTCGAGTTTTAAGTGGAATAACCCGGAGTTAATAATTTATAATATTTAATTAAGAGCTTAATTAATATTCTAAGATTATTGGAGCTCGGAACCGTAGGTCCATTTGGTCCCGTGCTAGCTCAATATACTGTAGCGGATTTAGTATAGTTTGATAATCCAATTATGTACTCACATATGTATATATATTATTAATATGATTATTATTTTTTATTTTGTCACACTTGGAACTTTATATTAAAATTTAATATATGATTTTAATAATTATATGGTAATTATTGAATACATAATATTAAATTTTATATGATATAATGAGGCCAAATTGGAATTTCCAAATTTTGGGTTTTGGAAACCCTTGGTGAGTTATGCTAGGTTGCAATACTCTTGCATTAATTTGGAAACTCTTGGTGAGTTATGCTAGGTTTGCAAAATTCTTGAATTTAAATTTGGGAGTTACATCTTTTAAAGTTGTGATGACCTTTTAATTTTGTAACATCCTTTTAATTATGGTAATTAAAATTGATGTTACAAAATTTATTAGAAATTCTTTACCTTGGCCGAAATTCTCCTTGATGGAAGGGGAAGGGTTTTATTTGTTTTGGAAAAAAATAACCCTAAGTATAAAAGGATTTCTAATTTTATTTTTGGCTAAGTCTTTCATATACAACTCTAGCCTCCATTTTCTTCTTCTTCAAACTCTCTCAAGTGTTCAAGTGTTGAAAAAAAGAACAAAAATAAAGAAAAACCTTGTGTGACTTTAATCTCTAAGTGTTTAGGGATTAGTTTTGTGAGTCTAGCCCACACTAGTTTCCATTGGTAACGAGACATATCACGGAACCAAATTCATCTCTTCCTCTTTTTCTTTGACCACAGCAGTGAGTATAATTTTTGCTCATTGTCGCTCATAACATTGGTGAAACGGGGCTGGTTTGTTTTGCGTTTGATCCAAAATTTTTTCAAGAACTTTAAAGATATTTTGGGGCTGTGTTGGGACCTATTTTGGATGAAAAATAAGACCTGAAATATAGATAAATGAATCATAAAGGGCTGAACTGGGCAGTGAATTTGTGGCATTTCGGGCATAAAACAGTCCAGTTTTTGTACCGTTGGTCAGGGCTGTTCCGCGGCTGAAATTTTTGTTCTAAACATAAGTAAAAATTCAATCTTGGTGTCGGTAACATTCGCCATTCAAAGAAAGAGCATAAAATATTTTCAAGTCCGATCCGGGTGCCT